>MDYQ01000419.1:0-217898 GCA_003024175.1 Planoprotostelium fungivorum | reverse complement strand
TGTTCTGTGGATGTCGCTTTCTTTACTTCCTTCGCCCTCCGTGAGGTCACCGGGAGCTCTGATGGGTTCCATTGCATCACAGAAGAACATTGAGCTGAGGGCCAAGTATGAATCTCTGTTGAGTAAAGGAAAAGAGACATCACAGGCCGATCTGGCGAAGAACATCATGGATTTAAGACGTCTGGTCTTGATAGAGGGTCTACCGACTGATACGTTAGAGGTGATGATATCATATCACCCGCTCGGATACGGTGCTGATGGATTGAACAGGGTGATACTCTCCGAGGACGCGTGTGGAAAGTGCTTCTACGTGTCAGAGATGTCTCAGCAGACGACTACATTATATTGGTGAACAAAGGTGAGATGTCCCTCTACTGACAAATCTAACATCATATCAGGAGCCACAGAGCACCCAGGTTTGTATGATAAGATCAGAAACGATACATTTCGCACGTTCAAGACGAACATCTCATATCAAAAGAGAGTGAGTTCTAGATATCACATTCATCAATAACATAAGACAGGTGCCCGAGAATACTCTCATCCGTCAGCTTAATGCATTCATGCACCTGTGTGGTGAGATGTCGTTCGTATCATCCACCTCATGCGACTCATCCTCCAACAGACGAGGACAAGAGAAACAACACGACTTACGTCCAAGGAATGAATGTCGTCTGTGCCGTATTCTTGTACGTCATGAACGAATTAGATGCCTTCTACTGCTTCTCTAAATTCGCAAACCACTATGCACCTCTCTATTTCAATCCTCAAATTGAAGGAGCCCACGATGGTGTGGAGGTGCGTCCAACATCATCATCTCATCGTGTTGAACATCTCTTTCTTCATTTATTCTTCTTCTTATCCATTCTACATTCTATCGTGTCTCTCATTCTCACACGTTCCATTCTACATAGTCATATACTGGAACTGATAGAGATTGTAGCTGGCAGACGAAGTGATGAAAGTGGCAGACCCAGAACTGTATCTCCACCTCATCTCCAAAGGAATGAAGACCGAAACCTGGGCCCTCGCTCGTGAGTTCCCACCCCTTCTCCATCCCTTCTCCACCGATCGTTACTGACGCCCCGCAGACTGTCTCAGCTTCTCTGCTTGCACTCCTCCCTTAGACGAGATCGTCAAACTGTGGGACTTCCTCTTCGCGTTCGGCCCCCACGTCAACATCCTCTGCCTCGTCGCCCAGATCATGATCATCAGAGAAGAGATTCTCGCTGCAGAACGGTGAGAGTCAAACGTTCAACTCGAACTGATGATGACAGCCCCAACTTGACGAGAAACTTTCCCCCTCTGGACTCTCACACAATCATCACGGTGGCCGTACAGATCGTTCGGAATATACCGGACGATCTGTGGAAGAAGATCGTGCAGCATCCTTGGAAGTACAAGAAGTCGGCGAAAAAGTTCAACACTCTGCCGAGAAACTTCAAGGCCATCAAGCCAAGCAAGTTTGGAGGCTTGTTTTAATGTAGAGAAACGATTATGTTGTATACAAGTGTTTCACATATGCGTGTATGACAACGTTGTTTCTATTCGGTAGAATCTTTATAGACCCAAGATCTTGATAAACTTGTCGACCTTGTTCTCCAGCCATTCCTTGTGGATGAGATTGCCCAACCATTCTTCGGGTAATTGGCTGTAACCGATCCTGGCACCGATGAGAGCTCCAGCTGAGCAACCGTTGCTGGAAGATGTCAGCATCACGTCGACTCGTTCGTCCTCTTAGACGGTATGGACTCACGAATCAGAATCTCCTCCTTCCATGATGACGCTGTCACAAGATCAGATGTTGATGATGATGATGTTGATTACCTGGTGATGATGTCTTTGAACGACTTGTCGTCCCTCGCCTGCTCGTAGAAACAAGAAAAGGCGGCACCCAACGTCTTAAACGTGTACCTGCCCTCGTCACACCCCCCTCTCTCCCTCTTCTCACCCTCTCGTGTTCTCCTCTTCCAATCTCAACTTTCTAAAGTTCCTGCAGCCCATGGCCTCCTCCAATTCTGCACTGTCTTTCGTGGCCGATTTTGCGATGCGGAGAGACTGCTGTATGATGTAGTTGATGGGTGCGGTAGGTTTGACGTTCTTTGAAGCGTGCGGAATCAGATCTTCTCCTCGCATGAGAAGGGCGATAGCCGATGAGAGGGCGAGACATGATGAGACGCAGCGATCATCGGCATGTGTCGTCTTGCAGATGAGGCGGGTGTGGTTGACGACCTTCTCCATGTTGTAGAAGAACGGAATTCCGAGTACGGCCGTTCGCTGTACACGTTTAGATCGGGATTCCGATGGAGGGTTACCATGAGGGCACCGTTGTTCGCCACGTTCTGATTCTTCTCTCCTTGTTCTGATTTTCTGATGGCCATCTCTGCTATGGCTTGGGGTGAATCGAGAAAATTTGGATGAGTCACGACGGCGAGGACGTTGTGGCCGATACCGGTACCGGTGGAATCACCTGAAGGAGTGAGTTCGTCGTTCTACAACGCGCCAGTCACCTAGCTCGTCACGGAAACCAGTTTTAGCCCATCTGCAACGAGTAAGTGGGTAAAATGAAGTTTTTTCTCACTTTTGGAGTCCGGCGGCGAATTGGTGTTGAGAGATCATGGGGCTGTTGCTCTTGTTTAGAATGTCTTCTTCGTCTTCGTTGTTGTTCAGAATGCAATCCATGATGACAATCATCTGATCCGTATCGTCCGTCCAATCGCCGGGGGTGAAGCTGAGCGACGTCAATCTACAACGTGCCGGAGAAATTGGGACGAAAATTGGGATGGGTGTTGTAGATTGGGACTCACGCGGATCTGTGCTTGTCACGGATGAAGGTGTAGTAATCTAACTTCTGATCGTGATAATGAAATTGTGCCTCCACTTTACTCAGAAACTCCGTGGCTGTATAAATCTCAATTAGCATCAAGGTGGAAACATCACGGTATTGGATTAATTTCGATGAAAACTCACCCAACCCAATGGCATCACCCAGAGCGGCACCAAATATACAACCTTTGATTCTGTCCCTCAATTCCTCCATCGACAATCTACACAGTTGTAGACGAGACATGTGACATCTGATCACCTCGTGATGAACGGGATTCTAACGGAATTCTCTGATCTGACGGGGTGCAGATCCCTCTCGATAAAATCTTCATAGTCCAACACGTACCGTTTGAAGTGCGACACTTCGAGGGATTTCCTACGAAATTTCAGTCAAATCCACGCGAAATCTCCACGGAGATACCTGGAGTGGGCACCACCACTGGATAGACCGGAAGAGGGAGAAGTTCCCAAAATGAATGCAGTGTTGTCTCCCTTTGAATTTGTCTTGTGAAGTGGTCTCTGCATTTCACCCGTCGAGGCCGTCTATTTTTTCGTGAGAAAAATTCTTTTTCGAAATTTCTTTTTGGAAAAAAGACTCACCAGAGGTTCACCTTCGTTTGTCACCATCTTGTTGTGGACGTTGTTCGAGTTGACGTCGACGACTAAGATCTCCAGTCTGTCCTTCAAGAGGAGAGACTCTTCCGTCTCAAACATCGATTTCGTCGACACGAGTGGGTTGTGCGACAGATTCAATCTCTTCAAATTGGGGAAAGCACTGAGATCGGCAAACTACAACGCGTCAGGACATCCATAATAAAATATCTCTCACTTTTCCGGGCACGTGACTGATCTTGTTGTTGCTGATGTCCAATTTGGATAGTTGTTTCATCTTTGACAGATCGTCGATGAGGTTGTGGACTTGGTCATCATCTTCCACAACGTCTCCATCATCGATGCCGGTTCGGGCCATGTGAAGCTCTCTGAGGGTGTCGCCGACGGCGGTGGCGAATCCTTCCTGAGAAGATGATGAGAGCGTGATGATGATGATTGTGTGATGATTAGAACGATGATGATGAGAGGGGGAGGGATGATGAGAGGGATGTCGATGCGGTGATGTGAAGATCGTGATGATGGAAAGATGTACATCGAGATGATGAGCATGAGAGTGTTTCGTCGCGAAAAACGAAAGACTCACCGGTAGAGTTTGAATGTTATTGTTGTTGAGATTGAGATAGTTCAAACTCTTCAGACCCACAAACTCTCTCGGCAGAGTGGTGACGTAGTTGTTCGCCAGATCCAATCTCTGCAATTGGGACAGCTGTCCCATCTCTGGAGATAATTCGACTATGTTGCAGTTGAAGAAGTCTACGACGACGAGCTTCGTGCAACGACCGAGGGCGGGTGTGACGTCCTTCATGATGGTGTTACTGCAGTGGAGTTCTTCGAGGTTACTAAAGAGGATGAGTGGGCGCGGATGGTTCATGCATATGGATGACATACACGAGGAGATCTATGTTTTCTGGGAGACCATTGGAGAGGGGGTTGTTGCTGATGTTGAGGACACGCAAGTTGGGGCAGTTGGCACAGAGCTCCTCTGGAAGTTGATTGATCCTGATTAGGTTAGCAGGCGACGTGGGATCGGTAGTCATTCACTTGTTATAACGGAGAGTCAAAGTGGTCAAGTTTCTGCTCATGATAAAGAGATTGGGAGTGACATCGACGATTCCATTCAAATCAAGTTTGAGATCCGTCCAAGCATTGGTGTTGAGGTGATTCGTCTTAACGACCTGTGGATGGTTAGTGTCCTCCAGCAAGTTTCTTCTACCTCTTCAACGATGGAATGAATGTTTGGAAGTTGAAAGTAAGAGAGGTTGATAACATTGTTCTCCGTGCGATTGCACTTCTTCAGATAATGAGTGAGCTTCTCTATACGTTTGAGCTTTCCGGCTTGTTTCCGTCCTTCAGCGGCCTTATCGTTAGAAATCTGAATCATCTATCAGCGACTATCACACTGTACGCCGTACGTGTCGATGAAACAAATAATCTTGCATTATGATAGACAGTCCACGAGATCAAGCTCTCGCAATCACTTGAAAATAGATGTTCATCTCACTTGGTTCCCCATCGTTCGTCAACGGATGTGTGTGGTTAGCTTTGTTCTATACCTCGGGTTGTTGTCGCTTCTGCAAAATGCTCCGACTCCGAATTTTTTTACCCGCACAGAAGTTCTATGGACGTCAACACAGACAAAGATGATGGCGTTGTACTGTATGTTCACATGAGAAGCAGCTGCAGCTGTCTTATCGGCGTTGGACCCGGCCAGACGATGGAGGAGATCGTTTACAAAGGTGTGACGATTTCTTGTGATATAAAGTGATCAAACACACGGTGATGAACGAATGGCTGATGTGATGCAAAGATCGAGTGAAAAGGGTGGAGTTCAACTGTTATTGACATCGGGTTTATTTTGGAATCTTGACGGGTGGCAGGCTGGCCTTCCTGGCCCACCGCTTCCTCTTCTCTCCTCTCTTCTCTTCCTTCTTCTCTTCTTTCTCCTGTCCTTCAATCTTGACTATCTGTTTGATCGTGTCCAACACATCAAACTCGTCTTCTCGCAGTATCTCTTCCACAATGACTTCCTGTTCGATGCATCAGACACATGAACAAGGAAGGGCAGTCACCGTCACACATTCGATCTTGACGTTCTCAGTGTCTTCGACGATCGCATGTCGAGATCTCCGTCGGTAAGTGAGAGGCTTGCGTGGCTGATTGGATTCAGTGGTGAACTTTGTTTGACTCGAATACCTTCAGAGATTTGGATTTGGTTACCCTGGCCTTCTTTGGCTTCGGTTTCGGCGGATCTTTTCGGAGGATCAAGCCTTGCTTGGCCAGCTCCACGACGTCTTTATCGATCCACTGAGGCCACTCTGAGTTGGTGTATTTCGCCATCCACATCTTTTCACCAACATAATATCTTCTATAAGCCTCCACCGTGTCTTCCATGCTTCCACACCCATCATTGACCTGGATCAATCATGACGATAGCCTTCTAATGAATCTTCTCACCCTGTATTGTTCGGGCATCGCCTGTGGCATCTGAGACATTGGTTTGTCTTCAAGTTTAGGGGGAATATTATTTTCCAACCAAACCAGATGATCGGTACAGCCGTGAACTCGGTGATACCTCTTGGTGTACTCCTCCAGCATGGCTTGGCTGAAGCTGGCGGCGAACACATAATTTTGACGAGAGGCGCGTAGCCAGACAGAAACAGGGTGATGCTTGTGAGTCACTCGGTAGCCCTGAAGAAGTCAACTCGGTGGACAAGCACGGAGTGATGATTGTCACCTGTTTGGGTGCTTGTTCTCTCCATTTGGCATCTTCTTCGGTCAACGCCCAGACACCGTATAATAATTGAGCCAACTCTAAGATCATCTGACCTCGTCAGACGGAAGGAGGAACATCCAGAAAAGTTTGCAGTGTTGAATCCGAATAGAAGTTCACCTTGATGATGTGCTTGTCACAGTGACCTGCGGCGCAGAGCTGGCGGTTGAGATCCAATAGAAAGAGATTCATCGTTGAAGAACAGTGACAGTGGTGTTCTCTATACAGGAGCTGTCGAATGTTTCTTCCATCCCTCCTCTCTCTCACATCTACTTGAGAACTCTCGTGAACCTCGACTGACGTCCTCTGGTTGTAGTTCGGTGCTTCGGAGGATCGGTTGCATCACTGTCACCCCATCTAGCATGGACCAAGAAGCTACGGGTGCTACGTTATCCTTCGCTCCGGCACGTGCTCCTCTTCGAAATCGATCAGCTTGTGAGAACATGTTTTCATTTTCGCATCACAAACTGAATCACTACGTCAATAGGTTCCGCCTGTCGAAAGAGTCACGTTAGCTGCGATGCTAGTGAGCGATAGTTTTTCGTTGAGATGGCGTTAACGTTCATGTTACAGACCGTCCTTGTCCTCGCTGCGTGAAGAAGGGCATAGCCTGTGAAGAGCCAATTACGAAGACATCACGAAGGTCTATAAACATTTCCATCACATCGATTCACATTCTAACAGTGACACACAACGACGAAATGATTCGCCTTACGTCCGACCAAATACTTCAGACAGTTCTCCAACCATGAACGACATCCTCTTTGGAGATTGGGGTATGAACCCACCAACGTCGGACGACACACAGCTCCCCCCTGTCTTTGAATTTCCGGAACTAGAATTGTGTCAAGTCATCGATCTCCTCCTGCCACCTCCAAATGATCTCGAACCTGAGGTTCGTCCTCCTTCCATCACCGATATGACAACAGAAGAAGAGTGTTTCACGGCAAGGAAATTCGCAGAAGCGTGAGTCTTCTCTTTCTTATAAGACAAGATGTGATCTTCCATCGAAGATGATGTGATGATGGATTGCAGTGGAATCGGCCACGGGGACAACGAATTGGTTTGGAGGGGTATCACTGAGATGATTCAGAAGATTGCCAAGATGTGTTCGAAGGAACAGAAGAGGATGTTGTGGGACCATTTTCAGTACAGTCTAAACGTGAGAGAATGATTTCTGTCTGTCACTCAATTTGGACAGGAGAGCATACGAGTTGTAGATAGCATCGATGTGAGACAATGTCATCATCGTCCGATCATCCTTCATCTCATCGATGAAAAAATTGTGATATATGTCTTTAATCGTATCCAACAGGTACCAGCCGTCATATGGGGCAAAGGAGGTGGGAATTTTTCGCATCACGAAACGATTGACACCGGTCAGTTGTGATCTATCACATCAATCCAGCTTACTCTGAGCTGACGGGTGAGTCCAACATCACAGAGGAAGGAAATCAATAATATGCGATCAGATTTCTACCTGGAAGGGGAGATCAGAAAGAGCTTATTTGACATCAACTCGATTCAAACGATGTACACAGTCAAGAATATTTTACCTCAGATCTTCACCAATTCTGGTATCAATCGATTCCAGATGGTGAGTTCATTCACCTTTCGTTCACACCAACATCATCGTCACACATTGCACATGATCCATCACATGATCCGTCATCACCCTCCACGATCATGCACTGTGTGACGAGAGAAACAGTACGATCTGCCTTTCCCGCGCAAGGACGGATCGATCATCACGATGACAGTGACGATGACAGTGAAGAGGGACGTCTTCGGTCTACCGGAATACTTCATCGGATACTGCATGCCAACGGCCTCCGCCGGGCGTGGTGTCGTCATACAAGGAGACGATGGTAAGCCAACAATATCAATGTAGCAATTCTTAGGCTAGTAATATACTCTCTACGTCGCTGTATGTCAATTGAAGGCAGCGAACATCTGCCCTGTTAGCTCAGTTGGAAGAGCGATAGCCTTCTAAGCTATAGGTCTTGGGTTCGAGCCCCAAATAGGGCGGTTGCCTTTTTGACTTTTGTTGTGATATTTGTGTCATTTTTTACACATTTTCCTACGTCATACATCATGTTGCAGAGGGAGCCAGCGAATATATCTGAATTAGAGGGAGAGCTGCTGAAGGTGGCCAGTCGAGAAGGTGTCTCGCTGATGAGTGAGTAATCGCATTTTGTTAATCTCATCTCGAACTCATCCAATCAGATCCTTTGCACGACGCGGCAGCTCGAGGTAATCTCGGACGTCTGAAAGAGCTTATATACAAACCAAAGAATCCACTCCGTGAGGAACCACATGATCTCAGACAGATGATGTTAGCACAGCTGCCAAGTCTTTGGACGATGAGTTACCACCTCTCGTCGATCAAGATGGACCCAGCGTTCCAGAAGATCTGGCAGAGTCCATAGAGATCCCTCCTGGGGTGAGTCGATCGAACGGTAGACACTGATCATCATTCAAGACGGAGATGGTCCTTGATGAGACTCTTTTAGACGCGAAAGACAAGGCTAACAATACGGTTCGTCCTCCATGTAGAACATTTTTTAACGTGACATCAGCTGCTCCATTGGGCGAGCGGAGGAAATCACATCGATGTGATGGTGTTTCTGATCAACTCGGGGTGATCGATCCATCACTTCTGTCATCACGATCGCCACCACATCACATCGTTCTGACGATCATCAGCTGTAAATTGAATGAGCAGAACGTCCTGGGAGACACACCTCTACACCGAGCCGTATGGAGAAATGCGAACGATGCCGTCAAACTACTCTTACAATCGGCCGTCGATCACTCCATCGCCAATGCAGAAGGTCAGCAGGCGAAGGACTTGGCGAGGTGAGTTGTAGATGGAAGATTCTCAGAAAATAATGAGACATCAGATCGTGGGAGGTGATCGAGATGTTGAAAGATCAGATGAGAGTGGAATCTGTGTTTGTGAATCTGAGTGATGGTGATGATGGATCGATCGTTGCTGAAGCTAAGTGGAGACAGGATCGAGTGACGATGATGATGATGGATCATCATCCGAAGAAGAAGAACAGTAAATGTAGTATGAGATGTTATCCCCTATTTCCATTCATTGACATTTCTTTTTATTTCGCTGTTTGAGGCTGCACAGAACTGATGATCACTGGACTCTGTCGGGGTGAATGATACGTGTAGAAGTTGAGAGGACGCTGGTTGTATCCATCATACCACCTCTGTACTTGTGAATACATGAGAGGAATAGTACCAATATTGTGGTCCATTCCGCTTATAGACCACAGCGCCTGGGACACACACATAGTTCAGAAAATCACAGTTGCCGCGAAACTCTTGTTCGTCACTAGCAACTCCTCTCAGCCAAAAGATACGCACATCAACTTATCGTTCACTTCTATCTGCACGATGTGTTTTTGTAGACTTCGCAGGGTTCATTTCTGGCTCTAAATCCAGGGTTCGCGTACACCATCCTACGAACTTACGCGACACTCGTACACACCAAAGAGTCCAAAGGAGATTATTAATACACCGCAATAAAGTCGATTGAGGTAGGGTAAGGAGAACGTTACGGTGGCGTAAGGGGTCAATTATCGCCTTACAACGATTTTATCACTGCTTCACACGACGCTTCCAGTGAATAAAGAAAACAGTTGAATCATTCTTCTAGCCACGAGAGGCCGTGCAGATGGACCTGAAGAGATCACCTTCTCTCCGGAGAGATGATCGGCCTGAGTCGAGAGAGGACGAAGAGCATCCCCTGTAGCCGAGTTTTTCCCACTCAAAGAGAGAGGGAGAAACAGGCAGACGCAGAGAGATGCTTGGATTCCCCTCGTCGTACACCGAAGAAACTCACGTGCATGGACTACAACCCGGAAATTGTGAGAAAATCACATCACATCACATCCATTATGAATTGCAGCCACGAACATCACGAGCACTGTGGGCACGATCATTCGCAGGACATCGAGCAGGAGAGAGGACAGGAATACTCGCTCTACCAGTAAGCACTTTATTTGACGTCACATCATCTTACGTATATCACAGACAGATCGATACCACCAAGATCAGATGTCTCAATGAAAGAGTCAAAGGTTCAGCGAAGAACATCTTCAAGCCTTGGAATGAGCGTCTGACACAAGATAAGGTGATGGAGAGGTTGAAGACAACGTGACACCGTCGCTGACCGATTTAGTTCTTAGAGAGTGATGATGATGAAGAGCTCATCATTTACATTCCATTCACCGCCAGCATTAAACTTAAGAGCTTCATGATCATAGGTGGAAATCAAGGAGATAGTCCAAAGAAATTGAAGATGTGAATGATCATCCACCCAATCACCACCCTCATTCAAAATGCAGTTTCACCAATCGTGAAGATGTAGACTTCTCAAACGCCTCCTCTCTTAAGCCAGTACAAGAATGGGACCTCCAGGCCGATTCGAAGGGAGAGCACGAGTATCCCACGCGGTAATCACCGTGCTCTCATCCTCCACGTCTAATCATCACAGCATCGCCCTCTTCAACAGTGTATCCAGCATCACTGTCTTCATCCCTCAGAACTATGGAGCAGACAACACGAAGATCTTTTATTTGGGATTGAAAGGAGATTTCACACCTCTGGTGAGAAGAGGATCATCATGGTGTCGTTGTGTTGATGGAGGTGCAGGCGAGAAGAGAAGCAGTCATCACCACGTATGAGTCGAAGCCGCAGATGTCAGACCATCAAGCGTCGGCAGAGGCCACTTTTGGAAGGAGTGTCCAATAAAATGACGTGTGATCCTTCTCACTAATCACATCTCCATCACATTCGAAATGACAAACGAGAGATCGTGCGCTGAGAGTCGAAAGACCGTCGTGTATCGTAGAAGGTGATTGGAATGGTGGCGTAATGAAAGATTAGAACTATCTGAGGTTGTAGACATGAGACAGACACTCTCTGAGACTCAGTCGTGAGTTTTCGAAGGTAACTCCTCACAAGTGTCAAGTATAAGGCGGATGAGTTGAACTGCATTACAGAACACACACACAAACGATGACGACGGAGAGCAGTGAGATCATTCGATTGAAGGTGGTCGATCGGTGTGATGTTTGATGGGCTGACATCGATAGGAGGAGATCAGAATGTTGAATGAAGAATTAGAGGAGGAGCGATTGACGGCAGAGGCAGCCTTACAAGCCACAGCTCGACACCACACGATGAAATTGAGAGAAGCGTTCAAGGAGATTGGATCACTGCGGCAACAATTAGACGACAAGGTACACCAGAACTCATCAATTCACACCTATCCTCTAAGATCACTGTCATCTGTCGCATGATAGGGTGTTTCAAAATGGATGACATACTACAGAGTGCCGAGGAACAACGATTGAGAGAAGTTCTGAGAGAGCATATGACGAAAGAGAGAGAAGAGAAATCGAAGGCCGTACAAGAGGTCACCTCTACATTTGCCCTTCATCGTCTGATCATTTCAGATCATTCAAAACCGATTAGACAAGACACACAAGAGCCGACTGCAGAAACAAGAAGTCACCTTCTCCATGTTACGGTCCTTTGAAAGGGAGCTGCAGCATTTAGAGGGCAGGGTGAAGATGGAACATCTCCATCATCTAAACTGACGGGCTTGAAGGTTAAGAAGGCAAGACATCCCGAAGACATCACGGTGACGATGAGGGAAGATGATCGACACAAGATCGACGAAGTCTGTGAGGCGTTAGATTCTCTTCTGTTGGAGATCAACCGAGATAGACAAGACACAATCAAGCACCTCGGTGAGCTGCGATCGTGTCAGGTGTGATGACGTTCTGATCGTGATGCTGTAGAGGACATCGAGGAAAGAGAGCAGATCTTGAAATCGACAGACGTACAATGTACGTATGAAAAGGAAGAAGAAACGAACGCAAACTACCGGGCAGACGTGAAATTTCATCAAATGATCGCCATCTGATCGTTGTAGATGCTCGACCTACTGTCGAGGATGGAGAGTGCAGGAGAGATCGTGGGAGACTTTTTAGAGGGTCAAGAGTGTCCCGTCATCACACAATGGTGGACGATGAAGAAGAACATGTTGGATCTGAGACACCTCATCGTGTCGAACCCAACGATTTGTTCAGAATAAAGAATCGAAATTTTGTACAAGCGTCGTGTCGCTGTGGGTCTGTTGTAAAACCCCTCCCCCCGTACATTCGAACCATTGGCGATGCCCAAATGTGCATCTACCTCTGGTGACCGTAGATTCTTGCGATGATTGGGATGCTACTTTCATCGAACAGCCCAAAATGGGGTGGAGTAATGTAACCACACAAATCACTCATCACAATGACGAACATCGTAGAGGGAGTCTTGGACTTTGCAAACAATCGAATTCAGGAGGGTATTAGACCCAACATCATCACCATCAGGAACACGGGCACGATCGCGAGAGACATCAAGTGGGCGTCGGGAGATGATAACAGACAACTCATCCTTGTACCGGGTGAACAAACACAAGTCCATCGTCAATGACGCCATCTTCTAATGATGGACAGATTCAACGACAATGGTGCAACCCACTTCTGGTGCAACGATGTTTCTGGTGCACACTGGCATCTTTTCGGAGAGACGGTTCCAAAGGCCAGCAACGTTTTCGAACTCCGCGATGACGGTGTATGGTTGGTTAGGGGCGAACACAACGAGAGGGATCGATTTCTGACCGGTTGGACTCGAAACGTTTGACTCTATAAATTGTTGTTGCCATCTCGGGTTGCACTTCTTGTGCTCTGTCCGTTGGACCGTTGGCAACATGTGAAACAGCGCGTGTGGAATTATCTCTCTTCTCATCAGTAGAACATATGTTCACCTTCTTAGTAAAACAGAAGTAACAAATAATCATCATGTGATGTGACTCATGGAGTTTCGTCTGTTCGTGATTTGTTCACAATGATCGCATCTCATCGATCATCTCTTTCATCTTTTATCACGTACGATACGTACTTCACATCTCTGTACACTCCCTCTCATCATCATCATCATGGTTCGTCATCACTCTTCTCTCAGATGAGAAGGATCTTTCAGGACCACCCTCGGCTGTGCCTCTTCCGCTCTCAGTTTCCTCCTCTTCTTCGGTACCTCTGTCGCCTCCTCCCGGTGACACTGTCCCACTGAGTCTCCACGCAAGTCTCAGAGTCTCAAACTCACTCGGTTCCACAGGTGAGTCAACAGTAGCACGACTTGAACGAAGACGGTCACGAAGAGGTAGTTCTTGCTTCGGTCCGTCAAGATCATCGTGACGCTGTGTGCAGATCGATCGGATGGGTTCACGATGACTAGCCATCTCTTCTCTCCAAAGTTCAAGTCCATGCGAAAAGAACCCCCGTAGAAACCGTTGGCGGGCCCGATGTCATAGATGGTCGATCGGATCGAGATGTGGATGATTAACTTGGTCTTGTCCGCTCCAGAATTCTCCTGAAGAAGTTGAGAGGGTAGGATGAGACAGACTCACCACGACAAAAAAGTGTTCGTTCGAGGTTGAACTCTCTTGGAAGAGTTCGGACAGCGGAGGATGGGTGACGCAGGTGCCCGAACCCTTCTTCCATCTCTCGTAGTTTTCTCTGCCTGAGAAGGTGCACAGGGAGAGTGCACTTGTTGTCTGATGATGTTGAGCGGGGACGATCTCGGTGGTGCTCACCGATGCGTCTGTGACGTTGACTTCTAATGTGGATAGAGAGCCCACGTTCAACCATCTCGACCAGGAGGAAAACTCTCCAGGTTCCAGTGTCATCTCGATCCAGAGTCAATGATATCAGACGGTGGTGATTGATTACCGTTTCAGTTCTCTCTATATTACTAACAGTTCGAGCTATGGAAGGAATCTGATTGAAATAATACGTATTGATCTTTCCTGGTGATATCATCAGTGGGGAGGTGATGATGTTTGCCTCACCTGAAGGATCTACCAGATCAACCCTCGAAAAGAAATATGGGTTCACGCTGTACATTCGGTATTCACCACTATTCAATTCGATCGTCTAAGTGATGACTCATCAATATGTGATCTATTGTGTGATGGTCGAATTTCTCTGTGAATGCATGATAGAGTAGGTGCGTCACCTGTGGGGGTGGCAAAGATCTTCTGTAAATAAATAATGCAATAGAGCACACGAAGAGAGTACAGTGTAAGAGCGACAATAAGATCGTCTCTACCGCTTTCCTGCGATCGGTACCTGCAGGTTCTCAATGATTGACGATGAATTCGGCCCCTGTTCTGGCCGTATTCAATGGATGTCAGTGACCCACCTGAACGATAAGATAGCCACACATCAGGTATGTCCGTGATCAGTTTCCGATTCATCAGATGGGTCTTTGTCCAGGGATGCCACGAAGGCGTTGTAGATTTCATTCAATGAAAGACCGATTCGCGAAAGAGCTGATGGTTCGCAATTCAACATGATCGTCATCAGCTCACCACACCAAGCGAGCGTGGCAAGCGATCAACTTGCCCACCAAATCGTTTCTCTCCGCAGCTGTTTCTCACTGCACAGATCCAGCTATTCTCCAGAATGGGATTCTTTCATATCAGGGAGGCCCTGCAGTGATCGGGCTTCGTCTGATACACCTTTAGATGGCGTGGGTGTTTCCAAGGCAGGTGATTTGGGTCACCCTGGGAATCAAAACCGTATTTCACCCTATCCAAAGACCTCTAAATACTAGAGAACCTCACCAGTGTACATGAACGACAAGTGAGAACCCAGCGATAGATCTGCCCCGAAAGACACCAGTTTCACCAGCCTCCATACAGCGGAAGGCGATACATTAGAGAGAATTTGAATCTGTATCGGCTTTCTCCGAATGCGACGTCGAATAAGGAAGACGCTAAGGTGCCTCCCTCTCACCCGCTCCAGATTCGGCAGAAAACGTCCCATTCATTCAACAGCGGCAGAAGGAGCAGCAGAGAGACATGCAGTCGCCCAAATCCTTCTACGTCTTAATGGCCATCCTCGTGGGGGTCATCATCATGATGGCATATACCTCTAACGATGCTGAGGCGTCGGTCGCCTCGGGCAGGTGATCGAAGACCGAGGGTCCGTGGTGTGCTGACTTTATCTACAGACACGTCTTGAGCTCAGCCGCCATCCTACCCCAGAGTAAATCGAGACCCACATTCGATAAAGGCACCGTCTCCGCACGTCTCTGCGCAGCCGATGACGATGGAAACTGTAACTTGATTGGATATCTCGAGGTAATTACATTTCACATTCTTATCTTTCGTCTGAATGCTTTTCGCAGGCCATTGGTCGTATGACCATTCCCGCTCTCATCCTTGTACCCATTTCTATTGTAGCGTGGTTTGCATGCTGTCTCGGACGACTCTGCTGCAACTGCTTCGGTGGTTGGGAGAGAACACCCGGCAACGTCTGCTTCGGAGAGAAATGCTGTGACACTGATTGCTACGAAAACAGACAGTTCCAGGGTTATTCAACCGCTGGCATCTGGGCCACCAAGATCCTGCTCGTTCTCATGTTCCTCGGTTTAGTGTGGGTTTCTCATTCTGATTCGTTCGAATCGTAACACCATTGCAGTGCCGTCTTCGTACCTGGATTCCTCGGTAATAGGCAACTGGGCAAAGGTATCGCAGGACCACTCGATTCCGTCCTCAAGTTTGGAGACGACATGCGCGGCAAGGTACAGCACATCATGCCGTGTCCATCTTCTCATTCCATCCAGATGAACAACATCGTCGGCCGATTACAAGTGCTTCCGTACACCACCAACATCAACGGCTCTCTGACCTCTGTCTACGCCGCTCTCAGCGATTTCGACTCCTACGGAGACCAGGCCCACACCCAATTGAATCAAGTCGAGAGGTATAGAGTGCCTGTCTACACTGTGCTCCTTGTCATCACCCCTGTCGTTGTTCTCCTCGGCATATTGGGAGGTATCTTCAATTGCCCCAAGCTCATCTGCTGGTGAGATCACATGTTCTGAACATCACATCATCATCGTGAGAGGAGCTGACACTCGACAGTACTGCTGGAGGTCTCTTCTGGATGTCCGCTCTCATCTGGCTCCTCTTTGGAATCCAGTATCCCATGCTCATCATCGTGTCTGATCTCTGCGATGAGCTCAGTGAGTCGACTTTCCATCATCATCATCATCTGTCTATTGCATCTCATCATCTGATGTGAACTCCAGCCATCTATGACACGAACATCATCTATGCGAACGCCACGGCGAACAACCGCACCGCCACACCCTCCGGAAAGGTTACCATCTTTGAGTCTCACATCAACATCACATCATGTAACTCAACCACCTTCGACCCCGTAAAAACGAAGGTGATTTATTTCATTTTATTTCTCGTCATCCGCTCATCGTGACAGATCGATGATGCCCTCAACCAAGCCTACAGCACCGCTTGCAGCAACGACATCCTCCAGTCTCTGTGTCTGGAGGCTAGAAATATCACCCAATACATGCTTCTGGTCGGTCAGTGCACAGACAACGTCACACTCATCCGCAACATCACCAGTCAGCCCGTCTGCCAGCTCATCGAGCAGTACATCAACACGAACGACATCTCCTACTGCATGCAGGCGGTTCAGCAAGCCAACGCTACGCTTAATATCGTTGATGTCCCCGTAGTTGAGAGATTCGGTTATCCTATGGTAGTCAGAGACGAGTGCCGGATCGTTCCACTCAATGTATGTCCCACGACTTGCAATTACACCACAACGAGAAATGCAACGGGGCAAGTCATCTACCAGACGGACGTCTTGAACACTTACAATTACATCTACGAGACGTTCGTGAGTGAAATGCCACATTTATTTCATTTTATTCTTCGGCTGACTTTTCGAAAGGTGAGACCCCTCTTGGGATGTTTCCTCTTTGCAGAGCTCGTCGACGATCTGAAGGGTGGTGTCTGTGATAACCTGACGTGAGTCACGTGACTTCATCTACAACGATCTGACCCTCCCAGTCCCGGCGCCAACATGGTCGAGCAGACTTTCCTCTCGATCGGTATCCTTCTCATCCCCACCACCATCCTCATGATGCTCGCCTTTAAGAGGTGGAGGTCAGATTCTTACGAGGGGGCTCAATCCGAGTCTGGCCTGGAGATGTCTTCTGTACCCGTCCACACGACCATTCCGGAGGTCTTCTCTATTCCATACGAACCGTCTTACACCACGACGGTGAGTTACATCATCGAGATGATGATGATGGAAATGGAGATCTGATGGGACGATCAGGACACGATGAGACAAGCACCCGAGAGCCCGAAGGAAGAGATTCCACCGGCCTACACGAATTTAGATTCCCCTGCTCCTCCCGCGTTCGATGCGGAGCCCGATCATGAGCCAGAGAGCATACAGTCAGAGACGCCACCGGGCTACGAGGAATCCAATCCTGCTTACAGCCCGGAGCCAGAGAGGCTGCACCACGACGAATAGTCTAGAGAATAGATGATGATGTAGAAATACGTGTGATGTAGAAATACGTGTGATGTCTGGATGAGTGGTCTTACTGTGACGAGTCTCTGAATGAGACGGTGGCTCGATTTCAATTTTGTGTTGCATCGGTGTGGATGTACCCTCAGGTACGATACGCGTTCAAATCTTTCACATCGTACTTCAATAGGAACTACAGGACACTCTCTTTAAGACAATGTCGAATGGCTCGTTCATCTCATTTTATCATGGGAAACATCTTGTTGAAATCTCTGAGGATCTTCTTCTCTTTCTCTTCCTTCTCTAGTCTCTCGCACCTCTTCATGGCTTCGATGATCTCGTCTGGGTCCCTCCATTGACTTTCTAGTTGTAGACAGTCCTCCGCCTTGATGATACCCTGTATCACATCAGCCCATCGTGGAGATGAACGTGATGATCGTGGAGATGATTGTGATGATCATGATGATGATCCTGATGATCTCACCACTCTACGACGATCTAATTCGACTGCGTGTGCGTACGTGTTCATTTGTATCCCCAAATCATGCACGATCGTCCGAACGTAAGTACCAGAAGACACGGACATCTTCAGCTGTGATGATGTCAGATGACGTCACATCCATCTACAACGCACCTCGAAGAAAGGTGGTTCGAACGTGAGCAGTTCGATGTCCTGGATGAGAGTCAGAACGGTCTCCACTCTTCTTCGTTGGATTCTAAAGAGTTCACCTTGACGAACACTTCACGAGGTTGTATCTCAAATTCTAATCCTTTTCTGGCCGCACTGTAAGATCGAACTCCATTGACACGAATGGCAGAATAACTGGCAGGTGATCAGATGGATGGCGGCACGAGATGTCATCTCACGCTGGCGGGGTCTGCATGATCTTTCCTTTGAAATTTGTCAAGTGTTGGACTAAGAGGTCTTGTGTTACATGATCGAAACCGGTCTGATTCACGACCTTTTCGAAATGATTCAGGGTGATGTGATGTCATTCTCATCGTCTCACCCCTCCTGTCACGTCCTGTGTGTCTGTAGCTTGACCCAGTTTACCCTTCACGGTGTATTCCTATTCTTCGTTGATTCAGATGTACGGAAATGGACACACCTTGTCACCCTTTAGAAAATCTGTCAGAGATTTACATCCTCTACCAATTCCAATCGCTGTATGCATCAGTGATGCGATCCTTCATAGATGATCACCCAACACCCCCGTGGCAAATGGATCTAATGAACCACCGTGGCCTACGCCCAATTTACATTCTAATCTTGCATTGACCTCTCTCTTTATGATCTGTGCGGGTCAATCGTAGATGTGATCGAAGGGTACCTTAACACATGTGTTGGAGTGCAGCCCAACAGGTTTGATGATCCCAAAGACACCTTGTATACTGGATGGGGCGGAGAATGACTTTGGGTACCTCGGCATGATCGAGGGCTGTGATTGATGATCATCTTAACTGGTCGTTGTAATCCGTCGATCTAAGAAATTAAAAAAGTCCCAAATTCGAGAAATGATTTGCATCTCCTCGTCTTAGTCGTGAACTCACAAAGTTGAGACGGAAAGTGAGAGAACAAGAAAGACAAGATGAAGGGAAGCAGATTCGACGCAGTTCATTTATTCAAAATCGTCATCATCGTACGCAGTGTGTGTCGGTGATCGTCTCACGGCACAATCAGAAGGGGCAGGAACGCCAATACTCTATCTGGGCTGGGTACGGCCATACTCCGTACACCACAGCCTCGTCAGACGCTCGCCTGCCTTCATCGTAGAGACCCTCGAAAGGGTTGCTCCACTCCGGCCAGAATCAAACACTTTCGTGAATCATCTTCTGTGCGGTCGATGCAATGACAAACGGTCTTCTGCCCGAAAGCATACTGGCCGCACATCATCCTTCGGTTGTCGGTCTGACTCCTGATAGCAGCATCGTCACCTCACATCGCCAACTCAGGGACGACAGTGTGTGATCATCCTCGAAAGGAGAGCAGACGCTACTTGTGGTCACTGTCGTTTGACTTGGTCGTTGAAGGTGGCTGGGGACACGTTCTTGTCTTCTCTCGTGCAGTTGTGAGGGTCCTCTTGGAGGTGGTGCTCAGATGGAAGAGTCGAGGGTTGATCTTGTCACAGTCGGTGGGGCAGTGAAGAATTTGGCTCTTGGAGAGATCCCAAGGAGGTTCCAAAGAGGATGTAAGCCCATGTGTTGTTGATCAGAAGAGATCTTGTGTAGGAGTGCATTCGGACGTTACGACTTGCGTCTCAGTCTAGGATGTTCCATGGTTGTTGTGGCTGTGAAGCTGTTGTTGGCTTGCTCCTGTGTGTGCTGAGCAGAAAATGATTTGCCGGAACCACTTACCGTTACAATCCTGCTTTCTCCGCATCTAAACGTGACTTTGACGTTAACAACCGTAAAATTTGAAGGACATGGAGGATTCTATGGTCACGTGACCGGGCGTTCCGCCCGTTCTTTTGAAGGCAGGTCTGCGGTGCCTTGCGATACCCAACTCCCATTCTCTTGATTGCGAGGTCACCTGAAACAGAAAGTGTAGATCAAGTGATGTCTTGTTCCGGGGGCAAGCATCAGAGTCTCTGAGAGGTCCCATCTAAATGATCGACTTGGTCTATCTTGATGAACATCATCCGTCATCAACTCTGCGAGAAGAAGGAAAGGAAAGGAAAGGAAGAATCTATTCTCAGGAGCTTCAAAAAGACATGACACAGTTGGCCACCCGGACGTTACAGTTGGTGACGCTGAAGCTATCTGCCTGAAGACTAGTGGTACAGCCGTAGTTGCAGTCGCGTCAGATGTAAAGTCGACCGTGATGATGAGGGATGCGAGAGGATTCAAGGGTGTCGTGGAGAATCGAATAAGGTGAAGAGCCGTCACCTGATCATCGTCATCCATCATCATCCGATCAAGTTGTCTCACAGCCACCACCTTGAAGACACTATCTCTCTGTAGATCACTTTATTGAATCACATCCATTTGATTTCGCTTCACGACTGTCCGTCTCACAAAAGTGATCAACAGGGGACGCCGAAGATAATCGACAATTACTTTATACAACTGATATTCCCATACCATCCCTCTCTGTGGGTGGGGGATCGGGTATGATCTGAAGGACAAAGAGTTGTGGCAACATCATGAGGTCTCTCTTCACCGACAAGACGAAATTGCACGTCTTATAATTCGGCGCATCCTGATGTCGTCAACATCACGTCGTCATGATGTTTCCCGTCTCACCATGAAGTCCACTCGAGAGAAGGTCGATCGACAGACGACAGATTCTTTCATGGTGTCTAAATGCACCCGAAGGACGTTCTTGATGATCATCTGTGCCATCTCGGGAGAAAACATCTGTTCGAGCATGAGAAGGACGATCTCATCCTCTTCTCACTCTTATCAATTGGTGTGTATCCTTACTAGGTAGAGGATACCTCCAACCCAGCAGCTCTGCGGCAGGTTGATTGACAACATGAACTACCATGGCTCTATCCCACACGAGAGTGCACGTGTCGGAGAGGTGGGCGGCTTCTGCGTATGTCTAATGATCGTGAGAGGGAGATCGACGTATGATGCATCCTACCTGGAGTTGTTGGAAGAAACCCAGACGAAGGTCTTCTTTCTGTTGGTCGTTCAAGAATTTCCTCACGCTATCGATCTGATTCCGTGTGAGGTTGATTCTTCAATGTTCCACCACCTTCGCCGTGATGGACTCACAAGACTCTCTCATCTGAGGGTCTACTCGTAATAAACCGCTGACATGGATCAGCGAGGTCCAAATCGATGCTCGATCTCACCTCTCTTCATGTTGGCGAACATATCTGCACAGTATCAAGTTTCCAGGGTTCTTGTGTCGAAAAGAAGGTGGATCTGCCTCTGATTCTGCAGTCGGCCAAGAAGCTTCCAACTCTGACCACATTTCATCCTCTGTTTCTCATTGAGTAATGGACTTCGCATCAAAAGAGATCACCTCCAAACGTCAATCCAAATTGAAAAGAAGGTACGTTAGCTGCATCATAGTGCGAATAGATCACTTTGGCAGGCCACCTCGGTTCTGCTTCTACACATTCGATACCTCTGCTAGAACACCGTTCACACGGTCGAGCTATTCAGTGTCAATTCAGGTGTGTCGATGTATCACACATTCTCACTTCCACTGCATGATTGGTGAGTTCTTCTACACGTTCGGCAAGCCAATCGTTTCTGTTTCTTACCGGGAGGTCCTTCAGCCATGTTCGTCTCTGATCTAGATTGATGTCGTATCGGAGTGCGGAGACTCCTCGGCCCGACGTCTGATGGCGTCATCAGAGCGTCAGCAAATCCAGGGAGTCGCATAATTAGATGAAGCCAGTGGATATTCATCGGTGTTCAGACCTGGATGTCAGTCGTAGATTCGATGCTTCGCACGGTGCGACGTGATCACGACCAGCTCCAGGTTGAACAAAAGGACGTGAAATGTTCCAACAGATACAATTCATCTGCCTTTGTTCATCTCATGATTCTCACATACCACTCTTTCGTCTTACCATCACAACATCTCTACATCATACGTCTTCATCTTTATATATCTCTCGCGAGTAACTCTTCCTCTCCTTCTCCCAACAGAAGCGAAGAAGAGAAGTAAGAGTCTTCCGTCCTCATGGCGGGTGGTGAGCTGGCCAAAGGAAACGAAGAGAAGAGGGAGTCGGACTCCCCGTAGAAAGAAGGGACGAAACGATTGGGGAAAGAGTAGAGCCAAGAGGGTTCTGACACCTGCTCATCTTCTAAAGCGGTCAACTCATCCGAAGGAGGTAGATCGTCAAAGAAGGAACCAGGTGTCGTCATGAAAGGTTCTAAACGGCCGCTGCCGATGAGTCCGCTGCCGATGGCTCCCAGGGCGGAACCACCTGTTCGATGGTCAGAAACTGGCTCGTTGTAGATGGATGATGACGTCACCTTTTCTGGGAGAGGAGCAGAGTGAATCGTTGGCAGTGTCCATACCCTTGATGCCGCCGGGGCTGTTGAGGCTGCTGGGCAGAAGCCTGTCTCCGATGGCGCCCAAGTGTCGACTCTTGGTGGGTAAGAAAGTTATGTCGTCTGGAAGTAGTTGTGGTTCGTTGTAGATGGTGGATAGCGTGGGGGTGATGACGTCATCGGAGCGAGGGGGTCGCTGCTTGACGGGAGTGATGGTTTCGGGGGCGGAGGCCGGGGGAGGGGCCGGAGCGGCGGGTTGTAGATTGACAGGTGCCGCACGTCTGGTTGGTTTCTCCTGATTGGATGTGTGGGGTTGAGGTAAGAGAGAAGGTTGACTGTTGCTGCGAGGCGCCTGTTGCGGTGGCATCACCGGCTTCGGCAGTTTGCCAGAATGGGTCTGATGACGTCATCACACGTTATGCCACATCATCGTCCCACCTTCTTGATCTCTCGAGGGAATCTCTTAGGTTGAGGGGCTGGTGGTTGGGATGCGGGAGCGGTGGGAGACGTAACGTTCTGCAACACTGGTAAGTTGTGCTGGGTGGGTGTCGACGCAGGTGTCGACGTTTCTGATCCAGTGGAGCTCCTTCCCTTCTTTCCCTTCTTGACTTCGTCATTCTCTGAAGGTTTGACCTCTTCGATGGGCTTGACCTGAGGTCTAACCTCTTCGATGGGCTTGGCCTGAGGTTTCGCCTTGGGGGGTTCAACCTACCATCGTTCATTTTCTTCTCTCTCTTGGCTTCTCACCTTCTTGTTCTTATTGTCGTTCTTCTTCTCTTCTTGCGTTGTAGACGGTACGTTCTTCTTCTCCACCGCAAAGGCTGGTGTAGTCACCCTCTTCTCCTCTACAGTTGCAGTTGGCTTCTTCTCCTCTACAGCTGCAGTTGGCTTCTTCTCTTCTACAGCTGCAATTGGCTCCTTCTCTTCTACGGCAACAGTTGACTTCTTCTCTTCTACGGCAACGGTTGACTTCTTCTCTTCTATAGATGGCTTGTCCACCATGGATGCATTCTTCCGTTGTTCTTCCGCTTCCACCTTCTCTTCCTTCTTCTCCTTGTCGAGCAATTTCGAGGAAATTTCTACGGGTCGGGGAAGGACTTCCGATCTCTGCGGAACATCGGAGTTCGGTGAAATCTCTGCGAGTTTTCCGTCTTCCTTGGACTTGGTCGGAGCAGATTTGGCTCGTTGTGGTTCGGGAGATTTCGCTCTCCTGGCCTCCGGGCTCTTGGACCTTTTCACGGATTTTTCCATTTGCTGTACTCTCTGGATCTCGGGCGATTTCGATCTCTTCGCCGTGGCATCGCTGTTTTTAGCGTCACTATTTTTAGCCTCGCTCGGTCTCGCAGCTTCGCGCTGAGGCTCGGGGGTCTTTGTCCGTCTCTTGTCGGGCTGCTCGACGTGGAGAGATTTCCCAGAGTCTCTCCTTCTTCCCTTGCTGGTACCTCCACTGGTGTGGCTCGTTGTAGATGGAGCGTCCGGCACGACAATTTGCGGGGGAGTTTCTGAATTTTCGACGGGTTCCACGTGAACGCTGGACTGCAGTGGAGCCATGAGGTAATTTTCCGAGAAATTTCTGTACTCCCTGGTAGACCACAGGAGTAAGAGGGTGATGATGATAGAGAAGGTGACGCCCAGGGCCAATTGAATCATGAACTCGAATGATACGGTCGACGCAGCTCCCTTGCATGTCGACAGTTGGTCTTGAGGTATGGACAGCATGAGCTTGTGGGTGTGGGTGTTACCGCTGTGACGAAGAGTGACGTCATGCATGGATTTGAGCTCGTCTAATTTCGTGGAAAAATGGAGCAGAATGTCCGTTGTAGATAGAGGCTGTACGGTGAAGGGGGCACAGTGAGCGAAGACGATATCACCGCGAGTGTCACTGATGAAATTAATCTCCGATAAATTTCCGTCTACAACGCACCATTCTCTGCCGTCGATGGTCACGTGATCGACTTGGATGACGGAATTTCCGGTGTTGTAGAGGGTCAAGCTCTTGATGATCCTCTCGTTCCTTCTTTGAACCGAATTTCTACCGAGGAGGAATTGTAGATAGGGAGGCCACGAAGGTCTTCTACAAGGCTTGAAGTCTTCGGCTTGAAATTCCACGTAGAAGTCGATGCCGCTGGGCAGGGGTACCATGTTGGGATTGCTGTTCAATCTGCTCTGCTGGATCTCCACGTCGGGAGCGATCGACACTAGAGTTCCGTGTGGTTGCTGTATCTTTCAGTATCCATCTCACCGTCTACACCGTTGTAGACGGTAGAATTTCCCGTGATCAATATTCACCTGAGTGATGAGGTTGATCTCGTCAAACATGGTGATATTGTTCCTGACGTGGAGGTGACATGAATGGGGGCCCTGTGCTATCTCTTTGAAGCGTATCCAGCCCAACGTCGCATTGTGATGAGACGGCACGGTGTGTACGCTGTGGTCGACTGTCTTGTCACATCTTCTGTCAGAATGGATGGTGAAGGCAGGTTGATCGATGTCGCAGACCAATTTGAGTAGCTGCACTTTCATCGGGTGATTCGAAGGGTTGTTCACCACGATGGGGGTCAAGTGTCCACCTGAGGGGGGGTGAGGGGGGAGTGACGGGTTGTAGACGCTCACCCTTGATGAACTCTTGGGTAGTGTTGACGATGATTGGATGGTATCGAATCTGTGCTTCGGCGCGGAAGTGAATGTGAGTCGTGATGTTACTCTGCAGGCTGAATTCCGAGCCCATGAAAGTTCCGTGAAGATTCCTGATGAACTCTCCGAGCTATCGCAGATTTCAGTCTCATTCGCGGATGACGTCATCATACCCTTCTCTCGCGGGGGCTGAGTGTGAGGCGCGATGTGGGGTGGACAAAGGAAGAAGAAATCTCGGCTATGGTCGAATTTTTCTGAAGGTCTACGATGAGATTGGCAAAGTGCTGCGTCTGATTCGTCTGCAAGGGTTGAGGCATGAGTTGTAGATAGAAGGAAGGATTGCTGCTGGTGAACCCGGATATGGCAAGGGGAAAACTGTCGTACGTCACATCTACGAGTCGAAATTCCGAAATTTCAGTGGAAACTCACTTGAAGCTGTTGATGGCGTGGAGGAAAGAGATAACGGATCCACCGGAAGATACGGGGCTCTCAAATCTGACCGTTGGCTTACCATCACCGGGGGGGCTGTCCATGAATTTGAAATTTCCGTGAGCAACACGGTACGTCAGGCGGAACGGAATCCTCTCGTAAGGCGTGACCACCTGCAGGGTCTCCACGAAGGTACCCTGCCTGGAGGAGTCAGTTGTAGATGGATGATGACGTCATCACCTGGTGTTGGGGATGCGGAGGGAGAAGGAGACGGTGTGGCCGGGTAAGACTTCGATGAGAAGGGGTGAACGATGATCACTGCATTCTCTCGTCGTGTGGATGCTACCACGGTACGATTGGTTTCCCCCTGTTTTGTTTCAGCTTCGTTACGAATTTTCCGCGAGATTTCACCTTCGGGGCCTTCGTACATATCGAGCCGTACGGACTGTGAGTCGGACTTGCGTATGACACACTGTATGGGAACCGTGTACGTATTGTCGTTGCGTATTGTCAGGTAGACGTGATGTTCTTGATGAATCGCGACGACTCCCAAATTGATGCGGGAGGCGTTGAGGGCGTTCAGCTTACCGTGAATGACGTGAAGCGGCACGGTAACTAGCGAGAGATTCGTGATGAGCGTAACGTGAGAGTCAAATTCCTGCGGGCCGTCCGGAGTGAAGGTGATGTTGAGTCCGGACTGTATTCTTCAGCACGTGATGACGTCATCGTCCCAAACATTCGTGCACTCACCCAAGACGTCTTCGGGGGCACTACCATGGGAAGATTTCTCGAAGAAATGACGAAACGGTGATCTACAACTTCGGCAGCGTAGACGACGATGGGAGATGGAAAATCGTTGGAAAGAGTGACGGCGTGAGAATGTGAAGGGCGGCTGTCTCTGTGCTTGGCGGCAAAGTACGTGCTGTTCTTCACGTATTCGATGTTGCCGATCAAGACGCGGAGTTTGTAAGAGAGATCGATGGGGGTGGACGACTCGTTCGTGTACAGGGCGACCTGGAGATGTCAGCGAAATTTCGGGGGGAAACGGACCTTTCCGCGAACTACAACGGGGTCGGAGGGGAAATTCTCGAGGAGGGTGTGGTTGCGGCAGGAGCAAGTGATACCCAGGGCGTAGCTCTGCACTGCGGGCGTGATGACCTGATGACGTCATCACACGTCACCACAGCTCCATTCACCTTCCCAGGGGTGAAGCTGAACTGACAGCTGGGTGTTACGTAATCGTGTACGCCTCCCATGTGCACCATCTTGGTCAGCTTTACGTAGTTACGTCCTGAATTGAGGACGGAAAAAGAACCGGAGACAGTCTGGTCGAACGAGGTGATGACGGAAAAATCCAATTCAGCCGGTACACTCTGCAGTACGTCTGCCCCGGTCAGTGTCCATCTACAACCCGCCACATCTCCTCACCCTTGACGACAGTAACCTCCACGGGCACGACCAGCTTGTGAGCGTTCGTGCGAATGTAAACCAAACCCACGTGCTCTCCCACCGTGGCCGATTGAAAGACGGCCGTAACGATATGTCTCGATTCGTAGGGTGGCACGGTCCACACGGGCCGCTTCGTACCGTCGTCGATACTTCCCTCTCCCTCTTCGGGAAGGGTCAGCATGAGGCCGCCCGATATGTATACCTGGGAGAACGTGAGAAATCTGAGCGTTGTAGACGGACGGATCTCTTACCTCGAGGATCTCCAGTGGCTTCGCGAATGGATTGTAGACCGAGATTGGCTGATTGTAGACCCAGTCGGGCATGAGTTTGGCCTTGATGACGGGAGGAATGCGGTAAGGAGAGAAGATGCCACATCCGTGTATCGTGATGAAGAAGTGTCCTCGATTCGTGTTGACTGTCATCTTACTGTCTGAACACGACATCTCTCTCGGTAGGTGCGTCACAGTGATGTTGCCCATAGACATAGCTCCGATCTAGAGAGTGTCAATGGCGCGACTGAATAGAAATAAAAGAATAAACTGTGTACAAAGGAAGTGGATGTGAGGTGAGAGAGGGAGAAATGGAAGAATAAAAGGAAATAAAATGAGTTACGGTGTGTTTTGAAAGAGAAACGCGGAAGTTGGAGGAGTCCACAGAGACCCCTTGTATAATGAGCTCTTCATTTCTGTCGTTGTTGCGCAGTTCTAAACTTTGCACGGAGGACATGGTGATGGGTCTGTCGGATTTTCAGATGGTGACATAAAATGCAATCTCGCCTGTCGTGGAATTGAAGTGAGTAAGAAGAAACGGAGACGTGTGAGGGGAGTGTTGTTGTCTTTCGTTCCCTCCTGTGCGGTTTAGATGATGATGATGGTGACAATATGTGGGAACATGTGAACCGGATCGGTCTGTGTTTGGAGGCCTATGATGAAGGTAATATCTTATTCACCTGTTCTTCTTTGGCTCTTCTTCGGTGCTGGGTAACAGGGGTGCATCCTGTGTTGTGTTATTTAATGTGCTAGATGAGAGTGCAACCAACTTACATAGAAGTCTAATGGTGAGTCTCTCAATCCATGAGAGTCCCGCGGATCTGTAGAATGTAATAGCCGACCCTCATATGCTTCTATAGTCGAGCCATCAGTGATGGCTCTTGTGAAACGGTAAAAGTATTGGTCTTTCTTTGAGACTGTTTTTGAATGTCAGCTGAAATGTTTGGTGATGGTTGAAAAAATGTAAGTAGGTCATTAAGAGTTTCTCAGTTCAGAAACTATCTCTTGGGAATTATTGATCACAAAACGTGTTTAAGAGATCAGACGATATACTATATCATCATTCAAATGTTTCTTACCCTCCACAGTACATTGGTCTCTCTTGATACCGTCTGAGCCCAATAATACTGCCGTGAAAAGAAGAAAGACAGCCCAATGCATATCGATGGATTGACAACAGTTGATACTATCAACAATGTCCAACTATTCAATGTTCGATTGTTTCTTGTCTGTTTCTACGCTCTTTCCGCCAATCCAAAGGGCTCTGATGCTGATCGGCCCAGGATGTTTGGAATATATTTGAAACGGAAGAAAGGGGAGCTGAAAAACAAGCCGGTTCTAGATCGCTCAATGCTGGCGACTTTTGACAGCCCGCAAGGATCTATTATATCTTCTATAGAATGAATTGAGAGAGGAGAGGGTGCAGACTCTGAGGAGACTGTTAAGAAGGTGGAACCATTGGTGGTAGTCAGCTTCCGGTCATACACACGACTGTGTGAGGTGGAACTCGTAAGTTCCCAGGGCTATGAACTCTGAAGGTCTGTGGACACCATTGTAAGATGAAATTGTCTGTGACACGAACAGCTACTAGATGCAGGTCTTTCGGGCTGCAAGATAGAAGAAGCGGCAAGAGAGTGTCGCATCATCCGGTGTCGACATTGTGATCAGAACGCTCAGATCACATCACGATCATCGCAAACCATTCCATCCAGCATCATGCAGCGCGCAGCTGGACAGTTGAGGAGGATTCTGACTGAGGACAATGGAACCGTCAAGGCCATCGTGAGGTTGAGAGAGCAGTCTGCATTTCGAAGGAAGAATGGATTGGTAGTGACAGAGGGACCTTCCATGGTCTTCGATCTGATTCGACATGGGCATCTACCAGCGAAACTCATACTAGGCCCCAACTTTCTATTTACCAGTGGACCGAAGGAGAGATTATTGAAGAAAATGAGAGAAGGAAAGATATATGAGAGAGGATTAATAGCAGAGAGCGCTATAGAAAGAATTGATGATGGAGAGGACATTGACGAGGTGATGTGATCTTGATGTTCGGGCCTGATGTGAAACAGATCGAACAACAACCTGAGACCATGAAAGAAGAAGAAGAGATGAATCGTCTGATCGCCATCAGAGACAAATACAAACTCTTTGATACTGATCTCATATCGGTGCCAGACAACGTCATGAGAAAATTGAGTGGAACAGACACACCCATGGGTGTCGTTGCCTCTTTTCCATTGCCTTCCTCTTACCAATTCTACAAGGCCAAGTGAGTCACCATCCATCTCAAGCAGATGTCTAATGTGAGTCTCAGTGTACCTGGAACTGATTATGAACCACCCGTTTCTATTCTTGACGGCAAGAAATGGATTTTAGTTATCGACGAGGTCAATCATCACATCTCAAAAATCCAATCATCTGAACGATCCACAGGTGCAAGACCCAGGCAACATCGGCACTCTCATCAGAACAGCCGCTGGGCTAGGATGGGATGGTGTCTTCGTCTTGAAGAATTCATGTGATCCTCTTAATGACAAAGCCATGAGGGCCTCCAGGGCTGCTGTCTTCCACATACCAGTGCAGGTGAAACTCTAAACCATTTTTTGTCGCTGATACGTTTCAGAATGGCAACTGGGTCGATCTGAAAAAGTTGATGTTGACTTCCAACTTACAACCTCTCACGGCAGCACCTACAGGTGATCATGAATCCATCACATCATCATCACGATCGTCACCACCATCGACCTCACCATCATCATGGAACGCGACCACTCGACTCTAACATCTCTTCAGGAGAGTCTTTTGACAAGGTCAGACGAGATCTGATGAGCAGAAAGAGGCCTCCCAGAGGTTACGCTCTCGTTCTCAGCAACGAAGCCAGAGGACTCACTCGTGACATAGAAGGGTCGATCGACCTGTCGGTCCCCATGATGAACTCAGGCATCGAGTCACTCAACGTGGCGACTGCAGGCGGCATCTTGATGAGCCACATAACAAACTTTCCAACCGAATAGATGTTCACCTCTTCGATTTGTCGATGATTTTAAGAGATGGAAGATGATGTCCGTGATGATGTGATATTGTGATAAATCGACTTTTATTTCTTAATCCATTCAGACTGCACGTCAACTTTAGCAGCGTGGATGAGACTTGCCACAGGACACAGTCTCTCTACCTGTTTGTCTTCAGGGCATGTTACGTGTCGAGCATGAGGTCACCTCCTCCTTCAGCTGTTGGACCCTCTCTTGTGTGTCATCGGTGGTCACGTGCACTTTCATTCGGATGGTGTGAAAATGGGTGGGGAAGTCACCTCTGTCGACTTCATTAGGAAAAATGTGGGCAATGCATGACCACCTTCCACGGATGGCACCAGGGTTGTAATCTCCAGATATATCATATTCCATCTGCTTCACCTCCATAGACATCCTCTTAGCCACAAGATCTGCAACATGATGAGCGTAAGTACTGCGTAGAAACGATCTCACGTGCGGTTGCCTGTTCACATCCTGCTAAAGATCCCAACAAAGCTTCCAAAGGGCTGGGTCCAGTGTCTCGTCCTCCCAATGATTTGGGTTCATCGAGGATGATTGTGTGAGCTGCTCCCATCCCTTTGGTTCCAGTTATATTCGTGGTACATCCATTTCCTACACAATTGACCTGAATGGTCGTCTTGGGTTGATTGGGGCCGACAATGGGATTAGAATGACTGCGCCGTGCTGGAATGACCGAGGTCTTTCGAAGCTGAGATGTGGAGCGTGAAGTTCGAGTGAATAATCCCCTCGTAAGAACGTTCATGATGATGCGCTTGTGTTTGCTGATGTGGTTTTTGTGTCGTCGCTCACGTGATCTCACGTGACTGATGTAGTTGGACACCTCACAAAATGCCGTAATGCTGTTTGAGCAGCAAAACCAACTCTTCTGGGTTGACTAACACTCTGACCAAAACTGGTGTCACAATAAAGCAGAATAACTCAAGTTACCATCGTACGACGCGAATGATACATTGAGGATTCAATATAATAGACACATTGATACAGAGATCCCTTCTCAGCAGAGACATTCAGCGCACAGAATGATCGACTTTGGTTCTACTTTTGGAGATTCTGCAGAATCGTGGGATGAGCTTGCGTTGTAAAGCCTTACCCCACCTAAGGCGTCGTAAATATAGCCTATCTCTCTGCCCAGAAAACATCCAATCCGACCAAGAGCCCACGATGAAGAGCATCATCACTGCTCTGTTTCTCATCGCTGTGTCGGCATTTTACCTCGGAGTGTTCGATGGTGAGTCGGAGGCTACCATCAGCACGTCGAGAGATGTTTTGGGTCTCATCAATGTGGTGCCCGCAACAGCAACGCGACCCACATTTAACAAGGGAAGAGTCAGTGCTCGCTTGTGCTCCGCTGATGCGGAGGGAAACTGCGACTACTTTGGCTATGTGGAGGTGAAGATGATTCGGATGGAATCGCGTGTGGATGATGCGTTGCAGGCGTTGGCTTACATGATGATTCCTCCGGCGGCTATGACCATCGTCACTGGTGTCGCATTCTGGGTCTTCTGTTTTGGAAGATGCTGCTGCAACTGTTTCGGTGGTATGGAACGCACACCGAAGAACGTCTGTTACGGTCAGAAATGCTGCAAGAGAGTGTGTGTACCCGACGGATGGCAATTTTTGGGCTACAACACCTTCTCCGTGTGGATCGTCAAGATTGGAGTGGTTCTCATGTGCATCGCATTGGGGTGTGTCTAATCACGTTGGACATTGTCATTCACTCATCATCTACAGAGTCGTCTTGATTCCAGGCTTCACCGGAAACTCTCAATTATCGAGTGGAATCCTCGGTCCTGGTAATGTCATCATTAACTTTGCCGCCAACGTCACACAAAGAGTGAGCTCACCTCTTCTCTTCCCCTCTGATATATCGTCAGGCCAACAGCATCGTCGATAAATTGCAACAGATTCCTTACACTGCCAGCTCGAATTCGAGTGTATCCGATGTCTTCTCTCAGATCACAAACTTCGTGGACCAAGGTAATTCAGCACAGAAGCAGATCTCGTACGCGGATAACATCAGAAAACCGATCTACATCGTTGTATTGCTCATACCTGCCTTCATCACCATCATCGCTATCCTGGGTGGCGTGTTCAATCGTTGGAAGATCACTTTCTGGTGAGAGATTAATTCATATTAAGAGTTAAATGTGAATCAGCGCTGCACTCTTGATGTTCTGGGTCAGTCTGTTGATCTGGATGGTCTTCCTCTTACAATACCCTCTTCTCATCGTCATGACGGACACTTGTTCGGAGATAAGTGAGTGATTTCATTCATAATTCGCCCTCTGACGTGCTTCTTCAGAAATATGGGAATACAACACTCACAATCCCAACAATACTGTCAACACGGAATCTTTCTTTGAGAATCTACTCCCTCTGGTTAATTGTAAGAATCCCACCTTCGATAGCATTCGTCAACAGGTGATACCATGAATTCACCGTACCGGTGTCAGATCTAATTTCGACCAGATCGATAAGGGTATCAACCAGGCCATCTCATCCGCTTGTGACAGTTTGAAAGAAATCTGTCAGCGTGACCCCACGGCAGCTACTTCACGAACTTGTATCGACATCGCGTTGAACAACTGCACTCAAGACAGTATAGAAGCCAGTCCAAATATTGTGAGCGTGATTGAGTTTCATCTCATGAAACTTACCATCGACAGACCATCACGGACCCTCTGCCCATTCCACACAATACGACAGTCAGAGAGTGCGCTACCACCTGTAATGAGCCCAGACTGAAAGACATCTCGAATACGACCGTCGTCAATTTGCGATATTTCAATCTGTACGAGAACATTCTCATCACCGAGGTGTATCCCCTCTTAAACTGCTCCAACCTGTTCGGTCCTCTCATATCCGACTTCTCTGGCGTAGTCTGTGAGGATCTAGAGTGAGCGTACTTCGCAATGTGAATCGACTCATTCATCTCAGGGGAGGCTTGAATAACGTAGAGATGAGCTTTTTAGCTCTGGGTGTCTTATTGATTCCCACGACGATTCTGACGCTTCTGGCTGCGAAACGATGGAGAAAGGACTCCACACATGGAAGGAGAGTCTTACCGGGGACTTCTTACATCGAGGAAGGTCCCACCACTGCCAGAACGAATCCAAATTCCTACACCATTTACGAGATGCGGGTGATGTCGATCGCGGATGACATCACGAAGCTCACCCGCGTGCAGCCCATCAACACATCGTCCAACAGTAATTCTTTCCCCGTCTATCAAAGACCAGTGAGATTATCTGCATGTTGACTCTGTTGCTCATCGTGATCGCAGGAACACACCGAGATCATCCTCACAACTCAACCGGCATCGATGAGCTTTCAACCCAACATCTCACAGAAGATATTGAACCATTCGGTGCAGAATCCTCCCACACCTCCTCCGATGTATCACAGTCCTCCACCCCCTATCGTGCAGATGGACTCCGAATCCAATCTCTTCTCCAAACCTCTCATACCAAAGGAATCTTCCTCTTCTTCATCGTCTTCCTCTTCCTCGTCATCGGATGATGAGCAACCAGAACAGACGCAAGAGCAAGAACAAGAACAAGAACAACACGCTGAAAACCAGCCCAGCGAACCGATTCGATTTCACTCGGAAGAGCCGCAGGCCGCGCAAGAGCAATGAAAAATACAACAGAATGTGTAATCCTTTCGCTTTTTTATTCTTTCATTCAAATCGGTGGTCTCACAGATCTCTAAACTTGTCCGTATACTCGAGGAGCTTGCTGAGTATTCCAGCCTCTGCTTCAGATCAGCGACATGTAGATGATGTGATCATGTGATGGCCGATAGAATAATCGTGTGATGATCGTGTGATGATTGATCGTGTGATGATCGTGATGGTGCAATGTGATGATGATGTGTGACTGACCTTTCATCGAATGTCCAGCATCGGGAATCATGTAGAGTGATGCCTGAGGCCACTCTTTGTGTAGATCATAAGCAGAAATGGCAGGACAAACCATGTCGTATCTGCCCTGCACGATGACGCCCGGAATATTTGACAGCTTGTGGGCGTTCTTGATCAATTGTCCGTCCTCTGTTCGAATGTCAGCGATATCTCATCGAAATTTCATTCTCACCGTGGAAGAAACCACCGTTGACGAAATAGTGACACTCGATGCGAGCGAAAGCGAGGGCGAATTTATCCTCTTCGCCTCGTTGTAGTGCGGCTTGATCTACAACGAGTCTCGACGTCGTCATTTCCCATTTCGTCCAGGCTTTGGCGCATTTGAGCTTCTCGGCCTCATCGTTGCCTGAATTTTCTCAGGATATTCCGTGAAGAGTTTGAGAAAGTTCTCACCGGTCAGTCTCCTGTGGTAGGCTGACATGACATCACCTCTTTCGACGAGGGGGATGGGTGCGAGATATTCTTCGAATGCCTCGGGGTAACAGAAGGAGGCACCCTCTTGGTAGAACCAGATCAGTTCTTTTCTCCTCAGAGTGAAGATACCACCTGCACGATGGCGTTAGACGTTCCATCATCGATGATATCAAATGAGAATGCATGAGAGTTCTTACGTAAGATGAGACCCTTGACTCTGTCGGTGTGGGTCTCTGCATAAGCGAGTGCGAGGGTGGATCCCCAGCTTCCTCCAAAGACGACCCATGTCTCGATTCCGAGATGGATTCTCAGCTTTTCGATGTCCTCCACGAGAGCCCACGTGTTGTTGTCTTCGAGACAAGCGTGAGGGAGACTCTTTCCTGATGGTGGGTGAGATATCATGGATGGAAGATTGGAATCACCTGCTCCCCTCTGATCGAGCAGGACGATACGGTATGCAGCCGGATCGAACATCTGACGGTGACTGGCGTCACAACCTCCTCCTGGACCTTGAGGGGATCAGATCGCTGGCCATCGCAGATAGATGACAGTATCACCTCCATGCAGGAAGATGATGGGCTTGCCGTCAGGATTTCCTGCCTGTTCGTAATATACAGAGTGAATGTTGGATACCTACACAGAATGAGAGTGATTCGACAGCGACCGAAATGCATTGTCACTACATTGTATCCATAGAAATGTAACAAAAGTGTTTGCAATAAGATGAATTACCTTCAGATGTCCACTGTTGTAGGCTTCTATGGGAGGATACAATTGTCTCGACATGGTGCTGTTGAATCTCCCTAACTGAACGTTTGTGACTTTGATGTGGCTCCTGAAGAGAGGTGTGACTGGTCGGATCCGTCGAGCGATGATCATGTGTCTGATCTACACCCATTTTATTTCGTTATAAATAAGACGGCGATTTTAATCGTCAGAGGATGAACAATCACAGGAGTCACTGTCCCCCTCTTGTCCTTCTCTGTTTCCTTGTTCTACCCTTCGCTTTCGCCGAATTCTTTGCTTTCGTGCAACTTGTTTCACAGCTGAAACTGTGTCATCAAGAAGTTCTTCATATGTATCCTCATCAAAATCGCTGTCGTGGCGCCTGTGCATCCTCAGTCTTTCACGATTGTGAGAACATACGAATAGAAGTAGTCGTGGTTTATGTTGATTGCCGTAGCCAAGACAATGGCTTTCTGCTCTACTTCGAGCGGAGGTAGTCCTTCCTCTCTGGCATTGTACTTGACGAGATACTGTGGTTTATCCTTGTACAGCTTTCATCCGTCAACCTTCTGTAGCATCCGCATCTTACCTCTCTGCTCAGGCCCGTCCTGCGTCGTCTTAGTCGAGGTCATCCATCTACACTCACCAGTTCTGGCCGACGACAGTCAGCAACTTACCTTCAGCATTCTTCAGGTCAAAGTTCAACTGTAAGGAGTGTATGTCAATGTGAGCAAATGGCTGCTCTCGATGCATGCTTGCATTTGCAGATCAGATTGAGTCTTCAATGAAAGAATTTCTCTGTTACCGTCGAATCGGATACCAGTCCGTGGTGACAGAGCCTATTCTGTTGTTCGCCGCATCGTTCACGCTGCCTCAGGCATCAGTGAGAGATGTTTCAAAAATCACCAGTGAGTTGAGGACCACATAGGTAGGACATTTCACTTGCAGCGCCAGGAACAATGGAATTCCTCTTTGGTGGAATTCTTGCAGCAACAACTGGACGCTGCAGAGTGAAATGCCTATAGTAAGGATTCTTTCCGTTGCATAGAATCTTGTTCGATGCTCCGATGATCATTTGTGTTGGTATAAATAATGTTTGTCTATAAGACGCGCATAGAGATCGTGTCACACAACAAACTGTCACGTGTCCATCCTGTCGTGTCAAGCTCTTCGGTTTATTCTGTCCCTGCATTATACACTGCCCCCGAAAAAGAGCCACGGAATTGGTAGTCCGGTGGATACTTCAGAAACTTGACGGCGTCCACAACTGTAGCCAGAGACATGTGGGGTACCTTCTATCGTTCAGACATGACACACGGTGACGTTGGTCGATGCACCTTGAACATGTCTGGTCTGCTGTTGAAACCGGCAGGGTCATGCAGACACTCCGTCATGTTCCAGTCGCATCTTTCGGTCTTTCGCAAGAGCTGCGAATGGTCACGTGACGTCATCACATTACCATGGAGATCATCACCTCTGTTCCATCTCCATCGAGATCATCGATGGTGCGTAAGATCCCATCCATCTCCTTCGATTTCTTCTGCAGACGAGACATCTCCCTCTCAATCTTGTCTTCGGATGACTTCTCCGCTTCTTCCATGCCGGCCAAGATGATCTTCTCTTTCTCATCGAGATACCTCCTTAGTTCTTTAAATTGTTCGCGAAGAGAAGATTCGGCTGCCTTCTTCGAATCTTTCACGTGGATCTGTCTCTCTTGCATGATGGCCTGCGCCCGTTTCGTCTCGTCTAAAGATGCAATCAGATGCGGATGATTCAAAGATGCAATTGGACACCTTGTTTCTGTTCTAACGTCCGTCTCCATCGGGGGACGATGGTCGATCGGATGCGAGATGGTGCGATGTCTAATGGTTCACAATCGTGTGTCAGATGATGCTTCTTCATGCAAGTGAAACAGACAGGCGAGGCACAATCCAAACAGAACATACAGAATTCCTACGTTCCATCAATCACCATCGCGGCGCTCCATCACCTCTCTGTGTTCATCACACATGTGATCTCCCGCTCCTCCATCGTTGTAAAGAGGTCTCAGTTTGTGTCTCTCGGAAACATGCGAGACCGATCGACACAGGGGACATGTGATGGTGAGGTATAGACCCTCCGTCTTTCTCGTGGGCTCTCTTCTCGTTTTCGACGAGACATCTTCTACATCAGACACCAGCATGCGCTCTGCACAGGATGGACATAGCGTGTGGGTTGATTTACAGGCAGGAAGGATGACGTAGCGCTCAGATATAGACCTGCAGCATAGACAGCTGTATACGTCTGATGTGAATGATGAAGCATGGACCGAATCAGATGACGTCTGTGTGAGATCAGATGATGATAAGAATGGATGTGAACCCTCTCACGTTCAAGATTTCAGACAGAGACATCTTGATGCGACGCGATGGACTGTCTCGATTAGGACTGGGATCGGTCAGACGATAGGCCACCTGTGTTCGTGTCAATATCGGTTGTATTGAGGACATCGACCCACTCTGTATCGGCTATTGTCGAGCTCTTCTTCGTGCAGAGAGAGAGCCAGCTGCTCATCGTTTAGAAGGATGGGATCCAGATCGATCTGTCGATGTGTCATCCATCTTCTCATGCAAACGAGACACCTCTGGCCTGGGTAACTCGGTATCGCATCGTAACGAAACCTCTTCCAAGTGTAGCTCAGGCTCTATCGTACGTAAAGTGACTTCTCCCTGTGATGAAGTCACTTGACGTCATCATCATCGGATCACCTTGATGCGATGGAGAGACTGCATCACCACCTCATACGCAGAAGGTTCTGCACCTGAAAAGAGATCAGATGAGACGAACGATGAATGAACACGATGAAGATTTACCGTAAGCGGAGACGGAGGCCACAGAGCACCGCTCCACGTAATCTTCATAGTGTATCATGAACCAATCGTCCATCACTTCCTGATGCAATTGATGAGTGAAAGATGATGGTGATGTCTCACTCTGAATTTGTCATCACACGTCGGGCGATCCATCATGTCGCACACGGCGACTTTCAAGGTGTGGTAGGATATCTTCTCATTGTAGATGATCAACACCTCTTCAGGTGGCTTCGTGTGCTGAATCGAGTCGGAAGGTTGTCAAGATGATCATCGTCATCGATCTCTCACCTCGTAACCTGGTTCGTTGAAATAAGGAAGTGGATTCATGAGAGACTGGATGGACAGTAATACAGAGTTGAGAGTCTGAACTTGCGTCCATCCGGGACCTGTTCTCTTCAGTGTTGCACGTGGAGGATGTGATACCTTCCCATGTGCCCAAGATGCTGAGGCAGACTTTACCATTGGCGTATAAGTTGGGATTGAAAGACACTCGACCGTTGTCGGTTGTCATGAGTTGGACTCTCGGTGGCTTCCAAGGATAATCGATGGGGAAGACGAGATCTGTATGGACGGTGAATGATTGTAGACGGTGGCATCGAGCTCACCAAAGTGGAAGAATCCGTCCGCATAAGGAGTATGAGAAGGCCCTGAGAGGTGATCAATTGGAATGATTCGGAATGTGATTCCCCCACCGATGATGAGGGCTTCTAAATGCGTTACATCATCTTCGTCAGGAAAAATGTGACTGCGATTTTTGTCAGAATGGATGCATCTCTTTCCATGTTTCTCACATCAGAGGATTATTACTCATAAGAACTTCTCTGATGTCAGTGGATATACGTTTGATAGCTTCAACGGATGGAGCGATATCGAGTTCATTCGTGACTGAAAGAATTCTTGGCATTGGCGTGACGGTGATTCTGTGTTGATGATGGATTCGCAACTCAAAAAATCGCTCCGGCGGGAAAATTTCAAAATTTCCGATCTACAACCTACGACGCTGTTACGTTTGTACAATTGAATCCACATTCATAGCTTGCCCGTCGCCGTACGGTGACTGATGGATGATACCCCTTCTTGCTGATTACGAAACGGTTCGATTGTTCTTACACCACCTCAATATGGCCGTTCGGGTAGGTCGTACGACCTTACTTACAATTGTACCCATCCTTCTGAGTCGATAATCTGTTGATTACCATGAAATTGAAAAGGTAATTAAATTGGGCGCAAACTTCCCTGTCAGAGAAATATATTCGACGACGTCTGCATCATCGGATGAGGTCCTTTGGACCCTATGAATGCGTCATTCTATGCCTCCTACTCGTACCATCTTTGTCACTGGAGTGTCAGAACGGTGTGAAGAGTAGGAGATCGAATGAAGATGGTCTGATGGTGAAGAGAACCATACGAATGGTATTGATGGAAGCAGGAAGAATTCTGTGGATGTCCAGTCTTGTGGGAGGGAGAACGATGTCAGAAGATGTGGAATGAAGATCAACATTGGATGCGCTACGTTACACTCTACCAGTTCATCAGCACGACTCTCTTCGGAATTCTTTTCATCTGGCCAACTTTCGAGATCGTCAAGATCATTCTAAACTCCGACACTCAGAGGGCACGCAATATCGCAATGTATGGCCTGAGCCTATCTTCCATCAGCTCATTTCGTGAGACTCTTTCGACACGGCCGAATCTAATACGAGACATGCAGTCCGGTGTCTTTCCATGGCCGTAGACCCTCATGGGATAAGAGGCATCGTCCCCGTCAAAGTGTTCAGAGTCTTGACTTCCACCATCGTTTTCATGTGGATATCTATTGGATTCGGTGTCTGCCTCTATTGGTGCAGACCATCCACACAAATCACCATCACTCACTTCTCGCAGGATGGAGATCTGTAAATACATCAACACCGACGGCGACAGCCGTTTCGTAAAACGCCTCAGACCCATCCTCTATGTTCTCATCGTGGCGGTGTGGGGCTCTCTATTTGTCTGCTCCCTCTCTCAGGCCACTATGTCAGACGTCACTGCCGATGCCATCTCTTACACCGTCACATTCGGTTGGTTCTTCATCTTCTTGGTCATCTCCATCATTTACGGACTCAACTTGCGGTCACAATTGAAACCTCTCCGATCACCGGAGGCAGTTCTGATGAGAAAGAGGGTGATCGATGATCGATGATCGACGTTCGCTGATTGACGGTGGTGCAGATCGCAAATTATCTCATCATGTTGGGGATCTCCTTCTCCATGGAAGTATTCGATCACGTTTTATTGGTCAAATACCGTTGGATGTTTTTCAAGGAGACGTATCTCCTCATGCAATCTCTCAATCGAGGTATCGAATTCATCATCACCACGATCATCACAGTTGTCATCACAAACATCATCAGTCACGATCGAGATGATCATCGATCATCGCATCTGATACGATTCAGTTGCTGACGCGATTCCCATCGTCGCTTGGGTTCTTCTCTTTCGAAAATCATACAATCAGAACCAAGTGACAAATAACGTTCGTTCCACCGCTTCCATACGATCTGTCACACAAAGCTACAACTACAGTGCATCGATCTCATCATCTAGGGAGGTACTGGGAGATAGCTACAGTCAATCGGCGATGGACGATGATGGAGATCTGAAAGAGGAGTGAAAAACATGTGCATATGTATAAAGTATTGCATCGAAGATCATTCTTGCAGACATTAGTGGTAATCATCAACGAGACTATTCGATGTCGTCATCAACTCAGATCATCAACCATCATCTGCATCACCATCACTTCGCTCCGGGTGATCATTGGTTCGTGTCATCACGATCATCACATGATCTCCACCGCTCATCACTTCCGCACGTATTTATCAAACTTGGACTTCTTTTTCTTCTTCCCGTCCTTCTTATCTTCTGTTGACCGTCAGATCATCTTCTCATCTTTCCATCACTCACTGTTGGATCCGTTCATGGTGGGTTTCCTCTTGCTGATGGGAAAACTTCTCTCCACGTCCAATTGATTGTGATCGTCAAACACTCTCTTTCTCCTCAGAATGACTACGCCCAATAGAGCAGCCTGTCTCATGTTAGCGGTTGTGATGATGAGTGAGGCATGATGCGGTGGAGGTGATAGAGGTATGTCTTACGAAGAGGAGGAACATGGTCAAGTCCAAGAGAATCATGAGGACGAACACGACCATGTCACATTTGACATTAAGCGTCTGTTGTTGTCCTATGCAATCGTTGCTGGCCAGCCGTAGAATGTGACCGTCCAGTATGATCTGAGCCAGCCACAAGAGCATGAAAAAGATGATGGGAATCATCAAGTGATTCGGGTCAAGGAACATCGAATGATATTGTAATGGAATGAAAGGATATCAGCTTGAGCACTCTCCTTGGATTCTGCCAGATGTTGGCGGACTCGTCAGCCGCAGATCGTCGAGCTAATATGCCGCAGAAGGACAGGAGGCCAAATATGGTAATCACGTTGCAGATGTACCTCCAGATGGTCACACCTCCCGGCCATGGACAATACGAATATCTGAAGCGATCAGACGTTACCGGAGGCCTCGGACATCTTACCTGTATGGATCGTCTTTCGATGTGTTGCTGTTGGATCGAAAACGACTGGGCCAGGGTAAGTTTGTGCATTTGGTGCCTGGATTATTGTAGGCAAAGTGCTCGCTAGAAGTAAAGACAGAGGCCACATTGGGAAATGAAGATTGGACTACCGTCGCCACCATCACGACAACTGTTCCCAGCTAAAAAGAACATCAGTCTCTTATTATGACGACATCTGAGCGATCTCACAAAGATGAGCGTCATAATGGCCACCGTGAGACCCACTAGAACCCAGTGCAAAGTTCCATAGAGAGTCACCGGTGGAGGTCTCTGCTTAGAGATCAGTCGTGTAGTTTCTCGCTTCGGCATGGATGAGAAAGCCGGACCCTGCCCGCAAGAACGAGAAATTTGTCGTGGCCCGTTGTAGTACGATATCGTTGAACGGTCAACCCATGATTGACCTGCAAATCATTGAAAGAGGATTAACACGAACCTTAAGCTTTGATCCCATCAGAAGTGGATCACACCACCCAAAATGAGCGAAGCCTTGGGATCTGGGATACTTCGTTGCTCGTCATCAGATGGCGCTCGTTCTATTTGAAGAAGATGAAGACAACTGTTTCTTCCTGTACATTCTATATTTATTGCTGTATAGAGGCCCCTGTGCTGGGATCACGCGCTCGTTGGTTTTGAAACCATACCTGGACTCTTCGTTGTGCTGTTGTGATGTGTCAGTCGAATGATGGATCAACTGTGAAACGTACTCGTCTTCAGTCTCTCTGCGATCTCTTCTCTCTCTTTCAGCGTCGGATAGCGTTTCATCTTGAAGATGTCACAGAGTTCCTCTCTCTGGGAGAGCGAAAACCACCTTCTCTGTGCTCTGTCTGTTCTCTCGAGCGACGAGCTCTTCCTGATGATGTTCTCGATTCGATCCGTGCGTCCTCTGGAACGCAGCATGCATGGATTGTAATATTGGAATTTGGAGTCGGTGAATTTGTACTCCTGTTCAGAGTGACCCAGAATGAGTTGGATGTCCATGTCGGTGTTGGCTGATGATGAAGTCGAACCTGGGGGCGACGTACCTTCCTTGCGCCCTCGATATTAGAATGAGAGACTTGAAGAAATTTGCCCCTGACAGGTGCGAAGATGAAAAGGTTCATCTGTGGCAGCAGTATATCTTTATTCCGTGACTGATCCATTGGTCCGTATGCACGAGGAACTTGTGGGCCTCATGCGTGATTGCATGATCCATATAAATATGAAGAGTCCATGAATATGGAAGAAGAAAAGCGTTAAGGCCACATCTTTATAACATGAGCTTGAGTCGGAAGGCATCAACTCCGTTCATGTAGTATCGATTCAATCGCTTGTCCCTTAAGAAGCCGAGGTTCTCGTATAGCCCCAACGCTGCTTTGTTCGTGATCTCAGTTTCGAGCACGACCTGATAGAGGTCAATCCATCATGTCACGTGATGGGATGTCCAACCTCCTCGCAGTGGTGACTCTTCATCTCTTCGATGGTCTTCAGAACAAGTTTCGTGCCTATCTTGACTTTTCGATACGTCTTATCTACGGCCAACATGGCGATATAACCTGTGACGTCTTTGATCAGATGACCGAATGACATGGGGTGGGTCACCTCTCAAGATTCCTCTGTGATAGTCAGATTTTGATATGATGACTCCTATACATTTATCTTCGATCATCGCCTGTTCGATCTTAGTGAAAATGTGGATTGTATGAATCATCACCAGCAGACACAGATGAGGCCAGCTATTTAGAAAATATCGATACGTATAGACGGAATATGGCTCTGACAGATCCTTCTCGATCAGACCCACGATGAGAGGCAATTGGTGCTCTCCAGTGTATGTAACAAAATCGATGTTGGGTGCATTGACCTCTGATGTCGTCGTCTCTTTTTGCGCTGTCACTGCTCCTGCAACCTCCATAACCAGCGACCCAGAGCTTGCAATGTGATGTAACTCTCGTTGTAGAGGGAGAGCTCATCAGATGTTCCACAAACATTGGGAACTTTAGACCATGTCTCTCAAACTCGCCTTCAATCCTATGGTCATCGATCCCAAAAATGGTGCTATGAAGAGTGCCATGTTAGGTGGTCTGTCTCTTCCTCGATCACTCGACGTGCCTGCTCCTCTGGCGTTCGGTCAAGACAATGCCAACCCATCTGATCCAACTCTACTGCCCTTCTTGACTTCACTGCGCATCATCATGGCCAGTGATGAAGAGATTTACTTTTCTGAGCCTGATTCGGCCGAATCATTCTCTCATGAGATGAGACCAGACACTGAGTTGAGAGTTTGGAAGTGGCTGAACAAGAATGTCAATTCAGATGGACCCCTGAAACGATTGATCCTCGATCGATTGCAAGAATTGTGTATAAGGAGGAACCCACAGAAGAAAGTGAGAAGATGACACAGGTCTGGGTGATTGATGGAATCAGATTGGAACTTCAGGAGAGATCGTGGACGATGATAAGATCAATCAATTATTGGAGTGGGGAAGGAATAACGGAGTCGTTCCAAGAGATGTCCAGCTCAAGATTGCAAACTTTGACGAGCACGGCAGAGGTGTCTTCTCTGCAGACCACCTTGAAAGAGGTGATCATCTTCACCATCACACACATGCAAGCATTTCCACGTGATCTGATACAGCTTTCAGATACTTCCATCTTCCAACTTCCTTATCACCTCATCATCAACATCGAGACCGCCATGAAGGTATAGAGGCTGCATCATCTCCACTCACCACCTCTTAGTCTGAACACGGTCAACTCTTCCAAGAGCTCTCTTCAGAGGGTACACACGAAGACATGATCTTGCTCCTCTTCATCCTCTTGGAGAAAAACAAGGGAAGAGATTCCACCTGGTTTCATTACTTTGAAACGCTGCCTCAGGTGAGTGGCACGTTGTAGACAAACGATGATTCATTCGGTGAAGGACCCGAATATCGCTCTGGTGTACAACTTGAGCGATCTCATGAGCTTAGATGGGCTGCCGCTGATGATGGAGATCTTAGATGCAAAGGAAGCACTGAGACAGGTACGTGTCATTAGGTCTATAAGGACGAATGGAGATGTCATACGAGATGTCGTGACTGATAGGATCAGTACCACGAGTCCCTTTTTCCCTCGCTCTCGGAAAAATATCCGAAATTGTTTCCCGCCAATTCGTTCCAGTACGAGGATTTACTGTGGGCGAGGTGATTTGCTCATCTACAACGTTGTAGATCGAACTAATACAGGGCTATTTTTGACAGCAGAGGATTTTCGATCGATTTTGGAGAAGGAAGACTGTTGAACTGCCTCTTACCCGTTGTAGATATGTTGAACACTTCTAATTCACCACAATTAGGTGAGCACCTACCTTTACTCTTACCTCATATGATCGATCATCTCATCACACGATCATGATCATCGCATCACACGATCACGATCATCACACGATCACACCATCGTCCGTTCTTCCGCTCATCACCACATCATCATCTCCATCATCACTGCACATCAACTCAACCACCTCAGAGGGCAATCCATCCAGAGACGACGACAAGGTGAGACATCCCCACTCCACTCTCTCACCTCCCCAGATCTTCCGCGTCAGCACCGTGTGCCAAACCGAGAAGGGAACGGAATTATCCGTCTCTTACGGCCCGTACAGCGGCAGAGAATTACTCCTCAATTACGGCTTCGTACCCACCGGTGAGATGAGTCACGTGACGTCATCGTGATAGTAGTAGGAGGTAACGAGTACGATCGCATGAGAATCCATTTCGCGGTACCTTTGGATGACGATGCTGAGCGTAAGATCAATCAGTTGACACATCGTGGAATATCCTTAGACCACATACTGAGAAGAGGTGAGCGTGATGATGATGATGATCTGTGATCGTGCGATCGCAATGTGATCGTGCGATCGCAATGTGATCGCGATGTGATCGATGACGGGAGTGACACGATGCGAAGGTAAATTGTCTCCGAGTCTGATGGGCGCACTGCGAGTGTGTGTGGCAGACAGTTCAGAATTAGATCTATTAGAGAGTGAAGATGCACCCAACCCCGTCAGGTATGACATGTCGCCGACGATGATCATCATCAACGACAACGATCATGATGATCTGATGAATGACAGCCGACCATTAAACCCGTTGAACGAAGAGAGAGCTCTGTGTCAATTGCAAATGACATTGGACGAGATCGAAGCCGAGTTAGGTTTAGAAGATGATGAAGATGAAGATGACGATGAGACACCCATGGAAGATCACAACACGATGATGTGCAAGAGGTGATCGATCGGAATGGTATCTACAATCGTCTCATTTTTTGTAGATATAGACAGACACAGAAGGAGATACTCGCCAGCGCCAGGGCAGAGATGGATTCCCTCATGCATTCTTTCTGTGGAACAAATGAAGCTTGATCTTTTCTGTCGAATTTTATACTTCTGTGAAGGAATATCGAAAAGTATGGAAGACGTGATGATCGTGATGCAGATGAGATGTCGTTCGATGTACTGCCGTTGTGACGGTGTGTGGTTGTGTACGACATCAAAAGGAGATCGCCCTATTTGGGGCTCGAACCCAAGACCTATAGCTTAGAAGGCTATCGCTCTTCCAACTGAGCTAACAGGGCAGATGTGTCACGCGCCCGAAAAATTGGTGAACAATGCCCACCATGATTGGGAAATCACATTCACATCTGATCGATCATTTATATCGAATTTCTTAGTTGGAAATGTATCAAAACTAGTCATTGATATGTACACAAATTTATAACAGCGAGCATCCTTTCGTCTTCTTCTTCCCCATCTCCTTCTTTGGTTGAGTCCTATTCACTTGTCTGACGAGATCAACAAACAGTTCTTCCACGTGCAAGTTCTTCAGTGCCGAAGATTCATAAGAGCTGGCCTTCATCTGCTGCCCCATGCTGATACCTTGTTCCGTAGTGATGACACGTTGATCCACCAAGTCACATTTATTACCACACAATACCAGGGGGACCTACTGTCCATCAGATCGACCGACGATGAGTGTGAACTGACCTGATCTATATCTTTCACGCGTAAGATCATCTCGTGCATGTCTCTCAGATCGTTGAACGAAGATTGTGAAGTGATGGAATAGACCAGTATGAAACCGTGACCGTTTCTCAAGTAAAGATCTCTCATCGCGGTGAACTGTTCTGTTCCAGCGGTGTCTGAGAAGACCTGTCAGATCGTGTCCGTCCACGTTCTATCCGCTCACCTAAAATGTCGAGCACGATCTGCTCTCCATCGATGTGTGTCGTCTTGGTGTATGAATCTTCGATGGTTGGGTCGTAGCGAGCGAGAAAGAATTCCTGAACGTATCGCACAGTGAGGGCACTCTTACCAACCTGGAGAATGTTAAGAAGGTGAGAAGTGAAGGAACTCACTCCTCCATTGCCTAAGACGACAAACTTGTATTCTCTGACCATTTGCTTGTGTGTTGTGTTCGTGATCGAAACGTGTTTATAATGAGGAGGAGGAAGCTGTCGCTGTGAGAGGGGGGTAGAAAGAGTTTCAGACGTTATTCGCTGAAGCTGGCTTAGATCGTGCATGTTCATAAGAACCACTACCACATCGTTGTAGAACTGTTACGTTGCTCCGAAGAAACCACTTCCATCTGAGACCACCCAGGGAGGATTCCCATGAGTCAACTACCCTAATTGTATGAAATAGAGAGGGGGACAGTGTCTCGGGAATGAGATCTTTGTAATCAGATGCGAGAAGATCAGGGGCGAGATTCATCGTTGATTCTGAGTGACGAGAGTGTCTTTGGGAGTAAAATCCAACTAATATAGAATGTAAGAGGTATTTCAAGAGGAGGAATGAGACATCACATGAAGCGCTTGCACCTACACCAAACAACCCATTCGCTCTGTTAGCCACCAGCTTTCTGATTTTGGTACGGAGCGGTGATCGAATAACATCCTGGCATGTAGGATAGACACTGTAGGCTATTGTATGACATCATGCCATCTCATCTTCCTCTTCAAACAGCATGGAATGAGCGTCCCGTTCTTCGCGAAATGACATCCAGTCGTTCTTTTTCTGATCCAGAGGAGGACTCGCTGTGTGTAATCGTGATCATAGACCGAGTTTTCGATGGACACGAACATGTCATCCAGATTGGTCCAATATTATTTTCATAGTCTCATAACTGACTGCAACCCAAATCATCTTGTAACTGTGGTCATATCGTCAAGTTCATTCAGATCATTTTATCCACACAAGTTATCAGAGGTTTGGTGAGATCCTGACCAAAACTCGTTCGCTCGTTCTCATCATCAACTGGATTCGGTTCCTTCCTTCACTCTTCACGATTCCACCGGGCTTGACGTCCACGGTGAAGCCCTTTGGATAATAGATGTCCTCGTTCAGATAAATCTCCGTGGGTCGAGTGATGTTCTGATTTCCATCATCATCGTGATCGCGATCGTTGCCATGATCTCACTCCGTTCGACAAGAATTGTAAAGAGAAGATACCAGTGGACGAATCGAAGTGAATGTTTTCCACTTGTCCTTGCACTGCGGGAGCAAAAGTTCTCGTCAATTCCCTCAACTTTTTTCACGTCAGCCACATGGTTACAATCTCCTGCCCCTTCACCTTCCTCGGCTCGATCTTTCCCTCGGTATCGTACAGTGATTCACCGGAACCAGCCCTGATGACGTCATCATTCGTCACGATGACGTCACTCACGTGGTGATGTCGTTGTAGTACTTGAGCTGCCAGTAGGCCCAAGACTGTGCCCTTGCGTCGGCCGCCTCCATCAAGTAACGGATCGAATCCATAGAGGTTGCATTGTCTGGGACGGCTCCAAATTCGGTCATGAAGCCTGATGAGGTTTCAGCCAAATTCGTTTTCGTCTGTACGGCTCACCCGCTAATTTCGTGCGATTGAGATCGATGTCGATCTCGTCGTAGAAGAATCCATCGAGGGCTTCGCACTCATTCAACCAGCTGGGTGTACCGTCCTATTTTTGTCATCATCACAACGTAGAAAATTCAAATTTTCGGGACGTATGGAAATCATAGTTGATGCTATCTTTGCATCATCTCTCAATAAAATCGATGAGAATGAAATGAAGAAAAAATGTACCCTGGATGTTGGACCACAGTAGATGTGATAAGCGAAGGCTTGTCTGTCGTTGTAGTCGGGACCCCCCGGGCCGCCGCGGAAGCCACTGGCCGCAGGTAGCTTGTCGACATTTCAGCGTCGACATTTACGACAAAAATCCCACCACTGCCTTTTCGAAGAAAATGATCTTTGTATCATCGTTCATTCTGATCTTCTGATGGATCTTCTCGTACATAGGCATCAAGAAGCTGTCAGTCGCTGAGATTTCATTGAAATTTCGTGTTGGCACTCACTTGACGTCGGTGTACTCTGGATAGAGGACGGAGGGGTTGTAGATGTAATCTACAACGAGTCAGTTTCATTCGGATGGAAACCGGGGATTCCATACCTCCCATGAACTGTTTGTCACGTCAGTAAAAAACAATAAATACAAATAAAACCGACAGATAAATCGATCGACATCGTAAAATGAATAAACAGATGAGATGACACACCGGTTCGTTGATCAGCTCGTAGCCTAATACACCTTCCGTTCCATTGAAATAAGCCGAAACAACGCCCCAGAATTCAATAAAATCATCTTGTATCCCTCCCACGTTCTTGTACAAGTTCTCGAATGCGTCTGCCACTTGATTGGCAAAGTAGTACTCCGCGAAATTCCTCTAAAAATCCTTTATACCTTCTTCGAAACTCTTACACACCTCCAGGCATTGCGTGATGTTGGGGTAGTTTGTCACGGGGTCAGTCTGCATCTCAGCTGCAATAGGGAGAGGAAAGGGTAGAGTGTATTCGCCGGGGACAGTGGCCCAGTCGGGCACACCTTATGACGAGTATGAGATGACGATCATCACGCGATGGTGGAGGCCCTCTTACCTTCTCCACAGTATCTGCGGTTGAAATCGTCTTGATGCATGTCTGGATGGGTCAACGATGGTTTATATATGTATTTCGTTTCAACTCATTTGATCTCATTTCATTCACGTTTGATGTGAGCGATGAGGAAACACTCACCCAATATCGTGTAGATACCTCGACTGTACAGATTATCGACGATCTGACAGGTGATGGTCAGATGATGTGACGGAGGACATGTACGCACCTTCTTCATTGTCGCCAGATAGGTGTAATTGTATTGTTTCCTCTCTGGTTCGACTCCGGGCCACATCATCCCCAATCTATTCGATCAGAATGACATCCTCAGCATGATCTTCACCGGACGACGTTGAAACCCCACGATCTAAGATTGTCCGCATCGACATCAGACAGGGACATGTTTGGGTCAAAACCTTCAGGATCAGGATACCATGGTGCCTGTTTCACACTTGAAAATTAAGGAGAAAGAGATGGAAGATGGATGTTATAGAGGATACACTGCATTGATTCCGTGAAAGATTCTCTCTCTTCCAAATTCATCGATGTAACGACTTCGCTTCGTGTCTACCTGAAATGCAGCGTGAGATTAGGGATTACGATTCGTCAACATCAGAATCACCTGAATGAGAGCTGAAGCAGCTAGTACGATTACGAGCAGTAAAGAGACAGACTTGATCATCTTCGTCCTCGTTTGCAATCCACAAAACGTCGCGAAAATTGGAGAATACAACTCTACCTCCCGCCAAAAAAGCCACTTTTCAAATTCAAGAGGGGTCAGCATGAAACCCAGTCTCCACCTATCACAAGAAGATGATGAACCGGTCACTCCTATCATCTCGAGAACGACCAGTAGGAGTCTGAGTTTTAATGTAGATGAAGCGACAGCCATCCGTGCCGTCAGCACACGTCCTTGGGTTTCGTTTGTATTGGATGATACGCAATATCTGATCAAAACCATCTTCGAGGTATCTCAATACGCTCTCGTTATCACGGACATGTGTGATGTCTGGTGGTGTGGAGGGAATGATGTGACCTTAGAAGAAGATAATAAGGTGAGGAAGCTCTGTGTAGTGAAGACTGAATTCGAAACAGGTACACAATGCGCAGTTAGAGATTGCATCATCACAAATTCGCTCCATACTTCAGGCTTTCTTCACCACACAGGGTAAAGACGTTCGCTACGTCATGGATTCCACGGTGAGCATCCATCACGCATCATCATTCTGATCCTGTAGACCAAAGGAGTAGAGCTGTCCGTCAGCTCAAAGATATCCTCTTATCTCTTCACTTGGCTCTTTCGGTGTTCCGCTGCCACGAAACAGTCTCAAGTCATTCGAGATCAGCTGATTGCACCCCTGTTGGTCATCAACACGGAACTTTCGAGACAGAGAACCCTGTTGACCTCCTTACTTCCCATTATCAACAAGCACAACATCTTGGATAACAAAAAGAAGAGAACTTTTGAAAACGAGAGGACATTCACAGCTCGATGCATGCAATCGAAGGTGAAAGATTGCAGGAGGAGATGATGCCTCATGCTGTGTAGACTTTTGTTGACTCCCTGAACGATACTCCACGCTTGAATCTCGATGAAATCTCCCGCGAGATCTACTTGAAATTCACTGAGCACCAGGCTACTACTCAACCGGAGGTGAGAAAACAATAGCCACCGTCATCATCAAGATCGTCATCATCATCTCACCGGACACTAGGTTCCAGACAGAGATGGACATTCACCTTCGTTCGATAAGGGTCACTTATCACCGACACAAGATCTATTCAAGACGACTCCTGATGCGGTTAGGAAATTGAACGCGACGACTCCAACAGACAGGTGCGTGATCATCGTGAGCATCTCTTCTGACTTGGGGACAGATCATCTGAAGAGATGACGCAGACGCTTCATCAGGACATGGAGAGTCCAACTGAAGCACAGAGAAGAGAAGACATCAAGAGGAAGTTGACAAAGAAACAAGATGCACCGAAAACGAAAAAGTTGAAGTTTGTATAAAGATGTTTACACTTTTATTCTCTCGTTGCAAGACATCCGCAAGTTGTTTGAATCGACCGACGAAATATATTCTCTTCAATTACTCGGCCCGTATTCAAAATTCGATGTCTCTGACTCGGGCAGCTCTGTCTTCGTCCAGTTCCCAAACCCTTGATCTGTTCATGTGGTTCAATATTTTGCACGATGATCATGATGGCTCAGAGATGACTCACCGATGTCATAATTTCGACTCATCCACTCTTCTTCACACATCAAATCGTCGCGCTTGATGTGATCCAAGAATAATTTTCCATCGAGGTGATCGATCTCATGCTGCATCGGTCAGTATCTCTGTTCCTGTCTATCCTGTCACCTGTATCACGACCTATCGGAATTCAGTCTGAATCCGTCACAGCTTCAAAAGACACACCGCTGGGAAGCCCGATGCAGTGATACGAAATGGTTTTCCCTTTTCATCGAGATAATCGACTTGAATATTTGGTCGTCTCGGAACGAAACCAAACATGCCTGGAATGCTGAGGCAGGCCTCCCATGTTCCAATCGAATCGACAGATGGTGCGGTGTCCGTTAATCGTGGATTGATCATGACAGTGCAAGGAATGGGTGCTATAGAGGTTGAGAAGGTGAAAGGGTGATGTCACACATACGGGAAGTCTCTGGTACGACAACGAGAAGAACTCGTTTACTGATGCCGACTTGTGGGGCGGCGAGGCCAACTCCTTCATATTTCGCGACTGTCTTTTCCATTCCTTTGATTAGATCGCGTGTTGATGATGATTTGATCTCTTTCTTAGACAATGGCTTGGCAACCTGACGTAAGACAGGGTTGCCTAAAAATTTGAGTGGTAACGCCTGAGCAAAGAGTCCCATCTTTGCATATGTGATGTGATATGATTGTGGTGATCAAGAGGTTGTAGAATGCATCCCACACTTTTGAGAATTCTGTCGCGCGAGTCCATCCATGCTGCCAATGCACAGGAGTTCAATCCTATTCTTCTTCGTGGCTCTGTTTTGCCAATGGACAACGAACGCATTTTCTCTTCCCGACTACATCAACGCCTCACAGTACGAACGTTCTATACGTCTGTCCGAACGTGTGACCTTCTATTACGGCAACATCAGTGCAGATGGCTTCTTGATGGGAGCCACAGCAAAGACAGAAGGATGGCTTGGCATTGGTCTGAGTGAAGAGGGCGAGATGGAGAACTCGGACGTGTGGATTTTTGAAAAAAACGACGGTGGTACGCTTCATTTTCACCAGAGATAATGATATCATCAGGTAACTTCACAGTCCGGAATTATTACATCGAGCAGATGTCATTGTCAGGGGTGAAACTGAAAGAAGAAGAGAACATAAGAGAGTTCTCGACTGGATGGGATGCATCCAATGGTACAAGACATCTCCAAGTTTATCGCAGGAATTTGACTTCAGAGAACGATCTTCCCATCACCAGCGGTTGCCTCTACATCATCTGGGCATTGCATCACAGATCCTCCATTCTAAAGAAACACAATGAGAAAGGAATCCTCCTGGTGGATCTCTTAGGCAACAATACGTGCCATAAGGGGCACGAAATGATCCCACAGACACACGTTCACTCGAAGACGGTGATGTCCATACATGGTGTGATCATGTTTCTATGTTGGGGCATCATCTTGCCTCTCGGCACACTGTTAGCCAAGTGAGTTCTCCATTCTAATCTCCATTCACTCACCTCTTCAGACACATGAAACGTTACGTCTGGTGGTTCGAAGTGCATCGGATCACACAGACCATCGCCGTCCTAGCGGCTCTCATCTCAGTCATCTCCCTCTATGCCAAGATTGGACCTCACTTCAACCTCCACACCATGATGGGTGAGCTCATCCTCTCAACGCATCTCACCCCGCAGGTCTCCTCATCATGCTGATGGGATTGTCTCAACCGATCATCGGACAGATCGCAGATCGGCTCTATGTGCCCACGAGGTCACGTCCTCCCTTCTGGCCAGACAAGATCCACTGGATCGTCGGCTACACGAGCATCTTCTTTGCCTTCATCAACATCTACTTGGGCCTGTCCCTCTTTGGAGTCGACCACAAAGTCATCGTCCTCTATCTCACCTTTGCAATGTTTACGGGGATCAGTATAGCAGTTATGTGGTGGAAAAAGACGGTCAGTGAAGAGAGGCAGGGGGAGCAGGCTACGGGCCTCACAAATTTGGCGGAGACGTGATGAAGATAAAGGCTCGTGAATCGGTCGGATGTATACAATATCGCGTTGAATCAGATTTCAATGTTGAATCATGGTATGGATATGTGTTTTGTGGATAGAGCGTGTCCATCTTCATTTCAGCGTTCATGTGATCAGGCATTGTACACAGTTCCAAATTTCTAAGGAGAATTACCATTGTTTGATCCACCAGCCATCGAGAGTGGCAGTAAATCGACCCGGTGATATCAAGCGCAGGTGCAACATCGCTCTTTTGCGGATACGATGGAGGACAAACACACGTGGAGAATGATGATCAATAAGATTTATGTCCTCTGTTAATAATCACCGTGATCTTCCCTCAGTGTGGACCGGAGATCGCTTCTCGTGAGAGGTGTTCTCTCCGTTACCCCCTGATCGAACGCAGTCAACAGGTTCAGTTTCGTCTTGTTGTGGAAGGATTTGACGGAGGGGACACTCATCAAGATGAAAACGATGAGGATGAACGTGTATCCCGCGAGGAGTACGATGACTGGGGCTGTCATCCTGCATCGAATCAACGTGCTGATGTGATGTAGATGGTCACCTCTGATGATTCTGATCCGGTCTCCACGTGATCTCGGCCCACATCGACATGGCAGAAGTCCAAGCGGCAGCGACATAGACCATGGTCTGTGCTCTGTTCTCGTCAGCTCACGATCGTTCTCTTCTGCCTGTTCCCACCGATTGATCCACTTGACGTTGCACGCTGCATCTAAACTGGCCAAAGCGAGAAGGATGGACACGATCAATGCACAGATGATGGGATAGAGATCGAATGATGCTTGCATCGTCTACTCAATGTAAGATCGACCTCAAAATGACACATTTCAATTTCTCTCACCTGTAGGACCACCAGAGTGACGTAGAACATCTTCTGAATGAACAAGAACCTACCACATATCAATCGATGAGAAGAATAGAAATGATGTACCTCGTGTTACGAATGATCTCTGATGTGGGATCAGCAGTCTGTATTCTGGGCAGTGTGTAAATGGCCAGCGGAAAGTAGATGCCGAATCCGAGAAGACCACAGAATGCGTACGGAACGTGATCTCTCGTCCAGCACTGTATGTCGACACCTTCAACCATCAAGATGTTGTTCTCGTTTCTACAGGCCAGCATTCTCAACAACATGTGGATGCTAGGTAGAACTATGTCATGATCAGAATCTACGTCAATTCATCAGAGGTGAAATCACCTAGAAACGTGCCGAAAGGTATGATCAACCATACAGCGATACCAAACAGGACACTGATGACTCGTCAATCATCGATACTATCACATCAATGATGACATCGTATCGAACGATGTCAGATCGATGCATTCAAATCGATGAGATGAAATCACCTGAAGATGCGGACGTTGAGAAGGTGCTTTATGAGAGTCTTGTGATTGTAACGGAGCAATAGAGGTACGATGAGCAGACTCCACGTGGTAACGCATCCAAAAACGACGAAAAAAGCGGCTTTCAAGAGTGATTCTCTATCGATCTACGATTGTATCAGCGATGTGTAAATCACATCCAGATCGTCACCATCTCTAACAGGGAAGGTGATGCTGTCTTCCTGAAAGTGACCGTCCAACCTTCTTTCAGTGAGAGACCGAAAACGGCCAATTGCAAGAACTCCATTGGAAGAGAGATGACCGTGACGATATTGTTCACGCTCAGCCAAGTCAACTTCTCCGTACGGTAAGGTACTCTGATACGTTCAGTCCATCCATCACTCTTCACGTCACGCATCGACGATGGATGCATCACCTGATGTTGATGACATTTTTGAAGTAAAAGACGGATGTGATCAAGGCGAGGATGAAAGCATACAGTGCAATCAAGACAGTCGCCACGATCATGTTGGGCTTGGGAATCTCTGATGACATTGAATTGAGTCATCTTAGATGCAGGCATGATATCGAGTGAAAAATGAAGAAGAAATCGTGATGATTACCTGAATCGTGTCCCGTGTAGATCGGTGTGTACGCCGATGACGATGTGGTGGTATTGATGGACGTGCCAGTGTTAATCGACGATGTCGGAACGATCGGTGATGTTGTAATCGTCGATGTGGTAGAAATAGTTGATGATGTGGAATCGATCGTGGTCGAGAGCGATGATGAAGAGGATGACATCGTCGATGGAGGTGTGATATCTGTTGGAAGAATGCTACTGTTGACCGATATCTCGACTGAAGATGACACCTAAAATCCACTCAATTCCGATGGGACGTACATCGAATCAACGTTGAGATGTGTGATCACGCGATCTCCACTCTGATGATCACGATCAACTCACCAGACCAGGAGAGAAACTGAGATGATACGGACCGGACGTCAGATCCATCGGAATTTTGCAGAAAAATCCATCTCTACCGAACTCTAAATTCGACACAACGCTGCCGTTCACTGCACAGAGATAGGTCAACACATTTCTCTCATTCAGAGGACAAAGAGAGGAGAAGACATGAACATCTCACGCGTGCAGTTGTACTTGGATGTCTGACATAAACCAGAACCGTGTAAGTAGATCGATTGGGGTTGTTTCGTTACGTCCACTGAGATGGGCTCAGACGGTACACTTACACCCAATCCACATGAATTGTAGACGTACACATCCGTCGCATCGTATATCTGGACGGCATTCTACTGCACAAGTCAGACGATCACATGACATCATCGTCATCACCGGATCGATCTGCTCTTCTACGTAACGTGTTGCGATGGCTGATATCTGCACGACTCCCCATCTAGATGTAGTTCTCATCTGTACGATGTCTCCGCTTGTGATTGCGACGAATCCGATCTCCCTCGTTATTCTTCCGTTGCATTCGTCATCCGAACAGCGGACGGTGGTGATGCTGATGATGAGTGAGTCTATGTCATGTGATGTCGTGACGGGTGTGTCTTCACCTTCCACTGCTCTGCATGAGAGTGTAGAAGGGATAGCCAGTCGTGTCGTTCGTGACGCAGCCTGCGATGAGGTCCATGTTGCCCATTATCTATCCGAGTTATTCTCTGATTTTCGTCTCTGATACGTGTGCTCACCGTCTTCTGTGTCTTTTTCTCGCAAGACATGTCCAAACATCTTTCTATCTTTCAAAATCGGTTTAACGAAGGAGGGTCACCTGATGGACAACAGTCCCTTTCCTTGTAGAGCGACAGAGAAGACAGGCAGTCCAGATGACCAAGTCATAGACAGTGGGTCCTCTGTGAATAATCTTCCATCTATGCCGTCCACTTTGATCGTGATTGCACCAGAGAAGACACAATTTCTGCATCACTCGCTCAATGTGACATTTTTCATCAGATACAACTCACGATCGAGAGGTACCTGCACAATAGATAAAGTAGATGGTATTCGTCTCTAACAGCACGGCCCATCCAATTGCTAGCGAACGTTCATGATCATCGTGATGAGAATGAGATGATGGATGATGTTCACCTGCGGGTTGTATTGCACCTGCAAAGAAAAATTGTCCCGTGTAGTCTCTATACAATGTGAGCCCGATACGATATCCACCCAGGAGCATCATCTGTGCATAGACTCTATATGGAATGATAGACTCACTTTGGAATAGAACAGAGAGTGACAGGAACAGATTTTGTTTGTGTACTGAATATCATCGACACACTCTTGTTACCTGCGAAATGTGAGATTGAAGTGGCCCTCTATAAACACCATTGGGCCAGGAAGAGGTGACCTCTGCAAACAACTCTGGAAGAGGAGATCCCATGGCATCAGCGACACCATAGATGTTCAATACCCTCAAATACTGATATTGGTCTTGAGTTTGTTCATCAGTGGCTTTGAGACAAACGAATGAGTAATCGCGGAAGTAGAGATAGTAGTCTCCCGCCTGGCACACCTTTGCACATGAACATCGCGATGTCTCTTGTGAATTCCCACCGCTTGATTGAAAGGACTTCGAACAGACGCTTGTAATAATATGAGGGAGTATCGGTAACTATCTGTGATGGCGGTGTCTATGATGGTGCCATGAACAGTTGTGTCGATGGGCTCGGAGGACATGCTCGAGCACTGCTCGTCTGCACAAGTCACTGCGGTCTGTTCGTCTCTTCCTGACATGGCACGAATGGACTGCTCGGTCACTGGTCAGATTAGCACATCGAATGCTATCGTGTGACTCACATGTCTCTGTGATTCGAAAAAGAAGAGGATAGGTTTTGTCTGTGTGTGAGTTGGTGAAGTTGCCTGCCCAGTGAAAGATTTCACAGGGACTACAGCCGGAGTGAGCCAGCGTCCATAACTGAAAAAGGAAGAGAACGGTGCTGCCTGAGACTCTCATCTCAGAATATAATATTGAATTCTTTAGGAGGAATCTGGTTCCGAGTCAAAAGTCAGGTTGTCAGTACTGTCAAGACCAGACATGCACGCATGTCTTCATGCAATCCGTAGAGTTCAATAGGTTTGGAGATAGTCCGTCCACAATGAGAATGTACACAATAGGGTCACTTGAGAATCTCGAGATTCTATTATACAAATGGTGCCACTGGACAGGCAGCCACCGTTTTCACGGTGAAGATGAAATCTTGGTTCGTCTTCCCTCTTGTATAGATAGTTTCGTTGATGGAATGCGCAGAAGCGTCACAGATGAGATTCTGGGCTCTATTAGAATCGACCGTCTCTACATCATACGACTCACGATTCGAACTGTTGTGAGTGAATCAAAGAGATCCCTGCCAGGGCCTGTCACGTAGCTGACGCCATCTGTTTGAAACATCGATTAGACATTCTAAAGCGGTTGGATGACCCACTCGTCGAATTGTCCTGGAGAGAATGCAACTTGAAACCTTTGAACTTTCCAATGACTTCCTGGTAGAAAGTATTGTTTAGACAAGCGGCCGCTGGTGTTGGGCTATCACAATCGTTGACGGTAGGACGACAGAAATTGATGGCAAGCATCTCTGACCCCTCATTATCGTTCGTTGTCAATGGGAATGTGTAATCTGTATCATCTCTACGAAGAGCATTCAGGTCATAGAAGAGACCTGTCTTCTTATCGATGAATTTGCAGGGGTCTTTCGTCTCCTTTGACAGGGTAACACAGAGTAAAACCGACAAGGTAATGATGAGGTAAGTTGCTTTCATCTGGCTCTGTCGAAATGTGTTCCACAAAGATTACACCATGAAATCTACAACCGCAAAGATGAAATCAAATGTATAATCTCGATTTAAGCACCAAACGATCGTTTCAATCGTGAATTGACGAGAATATTACACGAATAAGACAGCGATGATGAGAAACGACAAGACAGAGACGACAAGAAGGGAAATGTCAGAGAAAAAGTTGAGCCTGGGTTGTATTCGAATGCGACCGATAGAAAAGATGTACACAGTGTACAGTCTGCATCCCCACACCAGGCTGTTCCCAGGAATCACACGCGATCCCAGCGCTCCTCCATCGGCTACCAAGTCTGTCTCTCGTCAGTCCCTCTACAGAATCCACCGCATCCCACCTGTTGTTGCGTCTGCTGTTGCTGCATTTGGTATTGTTGCTGCATCTGCTGCTGTTCTCCGTCATTCTCTCTCCTCTCTCTCCTCTCACCTGCTGCTGGTATTGAACGTTCCATGCAAACTGTCCTCCCTGATTAGCACCGGCGTTCGCGTTCGATGTGACGCTCGGATTCGATGCGGTTTGCTGCGGTGGTGGAGGGGAACTCTGTGGATTGGTCCTCGCGTTTGTCTGACCCCCCGGCTGCTGCTGCAGCATGTGCTGCTTCTCTGCCGTGATGAAGAAACGGTCCAAGAGAGCAAACTCTTGTTTCATCGGCTTCGTTGTCTTGGCCGTTCGAACTTCCAAATGAAACCGTTTCAATTTTTCGAGACGGTCCATGTAGTTTCCCGCCAATTTGGGTAAGTTGTTACGCCCTGTAAGGGTGTGAATTTTCCGAGAAAAAGTGGAAGATGACAAACGTACAGGAATCGTCGTTTGGAGGTAAGTTGGGGCCTTCCATCATTCGGTAGACAGTCAACCTCCTCATCGCATCACCAATGTTGAGAAAAGGTGAGACGTAATCCGGCCGCAGTAACCTCTCCCTGTCTCCTGGGTTCTCCAACCTGATCCCATCAGCCATCTACAACGATCACGTGACTCACTTTCTCTTGCTGAAATCTTCCGTTCGGTCTTCTTGCTTCCTCTTCAGATTGTTCAGTAGGTTCTGGTTCATCACTTGACTGGTAGCAGCTTGATTCGGTACAGAGTTGCTGGGGGTAACCGCGGAATTGGGACTTCCCATGGGATTGGGACTGCCCATAGGTACGGCCATGGCATTCGAGTGGTTCATCAGATTGGGTCCACTCATCGCGTTCATGTTTGTCATGTTGAGTGAGTTCATCGCGTTCGCGTTGGGTGGGCCGACGTTGGGTGGGCTCATGCCATTCATGGATTTATCGTTTGGCGGGTTGTAGACGGTAGGTGGCTGGCCGTTCCCCTGCATGCGAGACTGTATCGTCTGCTCGATTTCAGCTGACGAATGGAGATTTCGTGGAAAACTCACCCTCTGAGCTTCAAATTGTGCTCTCATCTGCCTCACTTGATCTGGTATGTAATTCGCTCGGTTGTTCATCACGGGTGCTGACTCCTCCATCTGATCGTGATGTCACGATGATGGACGTCGAAATGACATCATCTCTCACGTAGGGTTGAGTTGGAGTCCTGACCATGTTGTTCGGTGGTGGTGGCGAGCGGATGTTTTGAGTGATGTGTGGGGGTACATTGTGTGTGCCATATAGATTGTTCTGTATCTGTGACGTGGACAGGTGGCTTGGCAGGGTTGGAGGTGGAGATGATTGCGGCATGAGATTCTGATTCGAAGGTATTCGGTTTATCATGTCTGTCTCTGGTTACTATAACTATACGGTTAAACGATCGAAATCACGTACTCGCTTGTTGCATTTGATATCGGGCGGCCAGAGCCTGTTGAGAAGGCCCTCGATTCACAGCCGCCATCATGTTGTGTCCAGAGTTGACAGGTGACGAAACATCGAGCGTGGGTGTATGTTGATTCCACGTGTTGAGTTCTGAATGATCTCTACCGTCTCCCAATGAATTCGTCTCATTAAAAGAAGGGTATTGAGACATTCCTTGTGATGGTTGATTCATCTGATCTCCAAAAAGAAAGCTTGAAGAGCCGCCCAGATGATCGTTCGAACTCAGATTGTCTGGAGGAGTGTTGAAGTCGAGCATTTGGCTCGGAGAGTCGTCTTCGAACTGCATGGCTGATGTGGCGTCATATGTTTCCCCTGCGGAGCCACTGAGAAGCGGCGAGTGATTGGGTGACGTCCCGAAGAAGTCATTCTGATCAAACAGAGGGTCTTCTGGAAGGCTGTTGCCATACATGGACGCCTCTTGATGCGTTTTCACTCGTGTGTGTTTGTGAACAGACCACTCCTGTATAGATGTATGTAGTATTCCACACTGGTCCCTCAGCTATGGGAGATTCAACGAGATCTTCTTCCTCTGTGTGATGATGATGCTAACTGACCAATTTACAATAACCGCCAACGATATGCAAAATAATAAAATACTGCAACCTCCATCACAAGCACGCCCAACTCGAGGGATAGAACAGACTTAGATCTTCTTAACAGAAAATAAAAATACCTGAACCATCCCTCCTCTTTTGTTGGCATGCATTCAACATCCGATCTCTCGTGTCTCTCTCTGTCGTTTAATCACCTCACCGGCTGAAGAGAGAGAGTCAGCCCTCGGTCACACTGCTCGTTTAGGAAGATACGCTTATCTCCTTTCACTTCCGCGAAGGAGTAAGATCTTGGGGGCATGTCAGTGTGGGTTTAGGGCTCTTTGAGATTCTCGCGTGGCGTGCAGGAGAAACGATCTCATAACGATACGAGCCCAATCAAGGAACTCCAAGTTCGTATCAGTGATACACTGTCGGCTACAAACAATAATGTAGACGTGTATGATTCTTCCCATTTCGGTCACCTCTACGCTCACAACGATCAGTGTGCATCTGTCACATCCATCTCTTCATTTGGATCATGTGTGTTGTCATGATCTCTATACCCCATCGCCCAAGGAATTTTAATTATGATTTAAACATCGTTGTAGATATGGATAAATTTCTAAAACAATTTTCGTATTTCGTGGAAAAGAGACACAGTCAAGGATGTCTATAAGACAACCTTCCAGAGCTCCTCAATACAGTCAATACAATTCGAACATGATCATGAACTCACAGATGACCCCCCAGGTCTGAAGGGTTCTTGATTTCATGACACCTTCTAAATAATCCAGTCTCCTCCGGCATTCAAGCGTAAGGAGACAGCTTCACACAATGGTCAAAACGTCGTCTCTTATCGTTTGATGAGAGTCGATGAAGATTCAAAGGTGACTCATATCGGCCGATGATTCTCATGTCGTTCAGATAGAACACAATTGGGTCCTCCCCGTATGTGTCCAGACCTTCGATTTGAATTCCCTCTGGACTTTTGCCTTCGACGCTGCCATCACGCCCGAGAACATCATCAACGGCAACAAGATAGTGCCCAACCGTATTGAGATCTATGGTAACTTCTTTTCCTCTTTCATCTGACTCTCTAAGGCAGAATCCTCGTCAGAGTTGAGAACAAGGATGATCCCAATCGTCTCCAGTTTTCCATCATCGATGACTCATCTGAAGAGGCCTTGATGGTCCAGATGTGGGTGAGCTCGCCGTTGACAAAAGGCCCGAACATGATGTAACGTCAGGCCGGAAGAGATGAGCCCAAGCTCAACAGCGGAAGTACGAGACGTCTGTACGGAAAGATTGCCAGAAACGAGACGGATGAATCCATCTACCTGCGTTGCCTCGTGATGAACGAACCCAGACACGAAGAGGTATTCAGAAGAGATATCTCACGGAGGATGACGTCACAGGTCGTAGAAGGAAGGAGGAGGGCTGAGCAGACGAAGGCCAGATTGGGTCTCCGTGAGGTCTGAAGACATCCACATTTACGTTTACACATACAAATAAACGACATGAACAAAACATCTCCTTCTCTGTCACCCAGGAAAGATATGTCACCAAAAATGGTCACTCTCGTGCCTCGTTCAGGCCGAGTGTGAGTAGATAATCGTGTTTGAACCATTTCATTCATTTATCAAGAACCAGGCTTGGCCGGTGGTGACCGTCTACAGAGGAAGACCGTAATCGCATTTTCGCACATCGGGCCAGAGGAAGGACATCATCTCAGACCATGCCCGAAGAACACGCTCAAACCACAGTGAACACGTCGGATAAGACGATAGAGGATGTCGTCAATGACATGCAGAACCTGCAGCTGTCCGCACCATGCGAGCGTCGACCTGATCCCATCAAAGGAAGGTTGATGAAGACAAAGAGGTACGTTGCCGCCGGAGAACCCCTTCTACAAGGTATCGCGATGACGGTGCGACCATGTTGATGATAGACAACAACAGGTGTCCCATATGCAGTGATCGTCTATCCACGACATCGTTATACGGCATGTAACACTTGCCTACGCACTTTCCGCACAGATCAAGAGGCCAGGTAGGGTTTCATTGCAATGCCGACCTATTAATCTTCTCCAGAACCAGATCGAAACAGAATGATGAGAGCGGTGCTTCCACTTGTCGCATCTGCAAAGAGACAACGTGAGAACGACTTCATCTTCTTTCATTCTCACCCATCCCAGGTGGTGCAGTGAAGCGTGCCGAAACAGTCAAGACCTATCGACATTTCACTGGCCGACAGAGTGTGCTGCTTTCAAGAAACTATATGGAAGTAAGGTCGGATTAGATCATGATGGGATCGGAGAGCTCAAGTTGCTGATCCGCATCTTGTGCAGGAGGGCGGCAGAACTCAAATGCCAGCTGGACGGTGAGATTAGACGTCGTGATGTGATGAACTGACATCATCAGAGTTAAGGGGGCGTGATGTCACATGGCAACACGTCAGTGAGCTCGTGGCAAATTATGAATCGATCGAGAGACAAGAGCCAGAGAGGATGAAAGATTTTCACGACATATACGATCAGGTGGTGTCACAGATGTGACCATGCTGATGTACATCGTCTAACGTTTCGTTCAGTTGGTCAAGTTAGTTCCTGCCGAGGTGATAGAAGGTTTGGAGAAGAGGGACATTTTAGACGTCTCCTGCATCATCGCCTGCAATGCATTTGGAATATGGAACAAAAAGTTGGAACAAGCCAAAGGTCTCTCGTTATACCCCAATGTTTCCTTCTTCAATCACTCGTGAGTCATCTTCATCATCAACACCATCACATCATCTTCTAAAGACACCATCTCAAACCTCTCAGGTGCGCGCCCAATTGCGTTCGATATCAAGACGGAAAGTCTCTCATCATCCGTGCCATCCATGACATCGAGCCCGACACTGAGCTGTGCATCAGCTACATCGAGTTAGAAGACACGAAGGAGAGCCGCAGTATCCTCTTACGCCGTCACTATTACTTCGACTGCAATTGCACCCGCTGCAGTGATGAGACAGAAGAGACGGACGAGAGAGTCTTAGCCACGCTGTGCCCCGTCAGCAAGTGTGCTGGAATTTTGGGTGTCATCGATCCAAGTCAACCGCAAGTTAGAACGTGTAACGGATGTGCTCACGTTGTCACGAAGAAATAAAGAAGAGAATCGAACAGAAGGAGGTGATGAGACGATCACATTGTGATGAAGTTTCACTTGTAATCGTCAACATCATCGCACGATCACGCGGTCGTTCCGATCCAAATTTTACGGATGGTTCGAAATGATGAGAAAACCCTTTCGATTTGAATTTATTCTATTTCTATCATCTACTGGTGCACCGTAGTCTGCAAGTCCAAAGGAGAAACTGCAATCGTCAACACTTCCCCGTCTTCTCTATCTCACCCGTCGCGATCTTCTGCAGAGTAGCCACGCGCTGTTTGATTCCGGCACTGACCAGCTGGTTCACCTTCCAATTGTCAACCCACACCCTCTACTTCCTCCTCACCTGCTCTTCAGATCCAACGACCACCGTGGCCTTCTCGTTGTCGAAAGCTCTGATGATCTCATCGACGTTGAACTCGAGCGAGGGGACGATGCTGACGGAACCGCTGTGGATGCCGGCCCAGAAGGCAACCTGAGAGGCGGGGTTTCCAAATTGAGAGGCGAGACCGATACGATCGTTACGTCCCAGACTCAGCTTCTCGGAGAGGGAGGTGGCGGCGCTGATGAGCTGAGCATGAGAGATCTTCTGTACCTGATAGAGGTCGGAACGTCACGTGACAAGTCGGTCATACCTCTGTTCCGTCTTTCGAGGTGATGACGGCGGCATCGGCTGATGTGGGGTGAGCTTTCACGTCTTCGGCGTAGTCTCCAACGGCCCACACGTCCTTCTTGTCCTTTGTGAGGTTGTAAAGAGGCAGCATACCTATGCACTCAGTTCAATACGAGAATTTCGGCGGGAAAAAATGGCGGGAAACATACCGTTGTAGAAGGACTTGTTGATGTGCCAGATGGCCTTGAGGAAGGGATACTGCCAGGGGTAAGACACGTCTCTGGGCTCGTTTGCACGAGCGAGCTGAGGCAGCAACTTGTCGATGTTCTCGACGGCAGTGCTCTTGGTGTGAAGGACGACCGTCTTGGGTTGGATCTCGCGTAAGAGGTGACTGCACGATGTGAGATTGGAGGATGGAGATGACAATCACTCGATCTGCTCGCTCTCTAGACCGGTGGGTGCGTGGCTGGGAATGACTCCGACTTTGGTGGCTGCTACGTTCGATGTGACCTGTCGGTTTTGAGATGATAAGGTATGGAGATGGAGGGACATACGGCTTCGAGATCGTTGCCGAGAAGGAGGAGAAGCTTCGTCTTTGGGATCATGTTATTTTGGAACAATACGTGACCCAATATGTCGGTGTGTTTCTGTTCGAATCAGAATCGGCTCCATCGTCCATAGGCGAAGATGAACACATCATCACGATAGAAATAGACGGGACCTCACATCCAGCTCGATGTATGTCCAACGAATCTTGCCGGGGATGTGTCGAAAAGCATCCTTGTGCTCAAATTCGGCCACTTTATCTGCGAAAGCCTGATGCAAGAGGGTGTTGTTTGCTGTATAGAATGAGTCTATCGCGAAGGTCGAATCGAATTGGGGAAATCATATACGGACCTATCTTCGTCTCAGCGCTCGGCTTGGGAGTGGGTGCGGCCTTTTTAGTGGCAAAGCCTCTGTCGGGTGTTATTTGAAATGCTGGAAGGACAGATTTTACCTAGTGACCTTACCAGTGGTAAGAGAGATTCGAGGGTATATCTTGAGCATGTGGATGTTATCGAACAGACACTGACACTCTCTAGATCTTTTTCCAAGATGTCGATGTCAAGATGAGCTGATGCACTCCTTCAACTTGAAACTCAACTTGAACGAGAAGAACAAATATTCGAGCCGAGTTGTGAGAACAGAAAAGGAAGGGCAACATCATCGGTAAAGATGGGAAAGACCATCGTGAAGAAGAGACCCACATATGTACCTGATCCAACTGCGTCTGGTCCGAAACAACAGATCAAGAAGAGTGAGAAGAGGAAGTTGAAGAGAGACAAGTTATTAGAGAGTGAGCTGTCGTTGAAGGGAGATGCAGCGTGACATGACCTAGATTTGTCAAAAACCGTTGCCGACAAGAAGAAGGAAGAAGGAGAAAATGATGTTGAGGAGACAGCGACGAAATCGAAGAAGAGTAAGAATGAGTTGCTGAAGGAGTTGAAGAGTTCGATTCCCACTCTGAAGGGATTGGCTGCTGCCACTTCTGAAGGATTTGCTACGAAGAGAGGGGCGAAGCCACTGAAATCTTCGAAGAGAGAGAGGATCATGTGAGACGCTTCTGTCATTCACGATATCAGGGACATTCATTCATCATTATCGATCACATCACAGAGCGGCCAATGATACATAACAGGGCCGATGAAGTCAAACACTTTGAGGCCGTCGCCGAACACCCAGAATTCAGAAGCAACCCACTCGGTATCATCTCTGAACATCTCATGAACAGCGTCAATCTCATCCGAGAACAAGAACATCAGAAGAAGAGAAAGGTCTGTCGACCATCTCGTGACGTTCGCTCATGAACTCTGCAGGATAATGAGAATCGAAAGAGACAGAGAATTGAACAGAAGAGGAGAGAAGAAGAAGAGAAGAAGGAAGAAGAAGCAAAATTCAGTCTGAACTTCGTCGCTGAGCCACTGGTGAGTAGAAAAAAAGATCTCACGTTTAGATTTCGAAACGTTGATTGACGATGATGGATGGCTGATCATCATCTACAGGAGAAGAAGAAGATGAAGAGGGCAAAGAGGAACACACCAAAGAAGACGAACAAGCCGAGCGAAGAGAAGAAGGAAGAGAAAGTAGACAAGGAAACGAGAACGACCACGGAGTTTTCTGACCCGAAGAAAAAGGTGAAGAGAATCACATTTGTGATGTTAACGATGGTTACAGAAGAAGAAGCAAAAGACGACAAGTGAAGCGATGGATGTGTCGACGGATAAGGCCGAGCCATCATCTGTGAGATCATCATGACATCATCACCTTCTACATCGTCATCACATGATGTGATCCACGATACGATCGACATCACCTGCATCATCGCCGTTCACATCATCTGACGTGCATCACCTCCATCGTGCTGATTGATGCTTTAGACCGTGAAGGAAGAACCAGTTGTAGAGGCAAAGAAGGTGAAGATTGCCACGAAAGCAACACAACCGCCCGTCAAAAAGCAACCGACCAAGAAACAATAAATGTTTTTCGCCTCTTTTTATTCTTCTCCTCTTTACATGACACGCTTCATCAGGGACAGAGTCTCTTCTACTTGTTTCCTCCATTCCGGTTTCACCTTCTTTTGATCCGTCTTTCTCATGATGCGATTCAACTTGTCCACCATCTCTAACGCCAAACTGAGATGGCATCATCAGATCTCGTTCATCACGTCCCATCATCTCACTCTCGATTCGATGTCTTCTCCTTTCGTTTCTCTTGCACTTGGACCTTACCTCTCCTGGGTCGAGGTGGTGTCTTTAACTCCTCATCATCGTCCCGTGACGTCTCATCATCATCACCAGACACCCAGCTACTGGCCAGCTCAGTCGAAATCTCACTGTTATCGTTAGACCTCTATCGCTATAGATGTGTCACCTCAGCGTGGCAGGTAAGAAGGTGTTGAGTGTAGAGGGCAGCGATCTACAATTCCACATGGCGTTGACGATGAGTAGGATGGAACTGTGCGGGCGTCAATCTACAACGAGCCGTTCTAAAAATAGCCTCACCTCTGCAAGATGTCTGGGGGAGTTCCAGGAAGATTCTGAAGCCAATTCTGGAAATTTTCCGAGGCTTGGACTTTCAGCTTTGTGAGTTTTCCGTGAAATTTCGAGCCCTCGCAGACCTTCATGACGTCATCACACGTCATTAATCTACAACGCTCACCGCTTGTAATTCCTCGATGTAGAGGTAGAACTTATCGTAGAGGTGATTCTGTGACAGCAGGTTGAGATACTGTCGATTCAAGGTGCTCGAGGTGACCTCTAAAGGCTTGTTGTCTTCGAAATATTCTACGATCTGTTCTTTGCCGTGTTCTTCACTCCAAAAGAGTACCGTCATATTTCTGAGACGTTCAGCGTTAAAAATAAATGTGAATAAAAGTTTATGTGGATGAATTGTATGATGATATCAGATGATTCTATATATAGACGTACAAGAGGAAAGTGACTTGATCGGTCAAGAGCTCGTTGGACATGGTGTGTCTCTTGACGAGGTCCTGGGAAAGTCAGTGAGATTTCGACGTTGCCGAGAATCACGTCGTTTCCCTGGAATATGTTGGTTCCCAGGATGAGATCGGATATATTCTTCCAAGCCTCGTTCAGCCCGGATAATTTCGAGAAGACGCTGCCCAGATTCGCAGAAAATTCCACGGCCTGGTGACGTCAGTGGTACGTACGTAACGTATCGTGATGCGTACCCGTAAGTAATCGTAGGGTAAGATGAATTTCATGATGCGTTGTAGAAGGGGTCCAGGTACGGAGAAAACATTCTTCTCCATGCTGTCCAGTATGACCCTACTCTCGTCATCCATCTACATCGTTGTAGATACTCACGGCAATAGCTCGAACAATTTCTCCGGATCTTTTTTCGTGATGAGAACTTCCGCCTCCAATAATACGCGAAATTCCGCTATTTTATCCAACACCCCAATGTCTCCCTGGGAAGCGTAAACATCCATCTACAACGACCATCTCTCACCGGTACGACGAGATGCTGGGGTAGATTCGGAGGAATAAAGTAAGAATACTCCGAGACCTCGTGGAGAAACAGCTCCATGAAATCTTCTGGGATGGGACGGATGGCTGATGGCTCTCTATCGGTCGGCCGTCTCTCGTAACATAATTCCAAGAGCGAGAGGGCCGTGATGGGGCTGGGGAATAAGTTAGGGGTAGGAGGAAAAAGTGGACAAGCGAATCTCACTCGTTCTCTTCGTATCTCTTCTTGGCACACTGGTAAGCGTCGTTGAAAGCAGAGGAGAAATTTCTGAGAAAAATGTTCCTCTCCACCGACCTCTCCTTGGTATACGATTCGTCATACCTGGGAAATTTGAATGAAATTTCGATTTACGTCAGTAGATACCTAGACGGGTAGATGAGTTGTAGATATTCGTCGGTCATGTAACAAGAAGATATCCTTCCATCATTCGACGCTGCGTAACATACGTAGGGATCTTTGTTGGAGAATCCGACTGACACGCATCAGCGTACGTAATTACGTATCCATTCACCCCCTACCACTGAATTTTGAAAGAGATTCGGCGGAGTCGTTGCGATCACGTGATGTGGCCTCACAGCTAAACTCCACAGCCTGCGACTGTCGATATTCGATCTACAACGCACCATCTCACCTGCAGCTGTGATCTGCACCCCCACTCCACAGCATCTCGGCGTGATCGGGACTCCACCTCACCTGCCACCGTCAATCTACAACCCACCACGTCCCAATTCCGTCTCACCGCGTTGACCGCATCGGTGTGATCGATGAGGACTTGTACCGGCCTGTCCCCCATTCTGATGTCCCAAATTTTGATGGAAGCATCTTCAGAGCAGCTGGCGACCCAGTGTGGGACGTGTGGGCTCCACTGTACGTCCAAGACGGCACCCTCGTGAGCCTTTTTCACCTTCCATATCTGATCACGTGACTCAGGGGTAGGAGACGTAAGGTACGTACGACGTTCTTCTCACCGTCACGGAACGTACGTACGTCGTACATTTTGAGGCAGCGAGGTACGCCTCCCAACAAGAATCGATTGCCCGAGTGAGGATTCCACGTTGCAGCGTAAGCAGGATTCTTACCGCACTGATAGGAGGTCACGTGATCAATGATGACGTGTGATGACGTGTGATGCGAACCTTTCTGGTCTTGAGTGGTTCGTTGGGTTGCTCGACGTGCCACAGGTTTAGGTTGTTGTTCTCCAGGGTAAGAAAGAGAGTGGGGTCGATCTTGTTCAATCGAACCTGAGGTGATGTCAGATGGTGGAGAGGTGACATCGTGACATCGAGATGGTGATGATGATCGATGGATGGTGTGGAAAGGTTTACCCTGTGGATTCTCTGGGTGGCAGACATTTTTCCTGGTATGGCCGGTTCTTCTCTGTTTTTCTGTCGGACGTTCAACATGATGGATTTCAATCTCCGTGTCACCTGCACATTACGATGTGCGTAAGCGATGACCGGCTGTTCGCTGTCTTCCTCTTGATGTTCGATGTCCATGCGATGGAGAAAGACGGTGCCGTTGTTGTTCGAGATGAGAAGATGACTGCCTAGCCAATCGACATCGGTGACTTGCGGACAGATGATGTCTTCTAAAACCTGTCGAACGGTCAAAATGGGCTATGAATCAAGAACTTGCCTTGTATTTTGTCTGTGTGGACTGATTGATGTCAGCGATGCCGGGTGTCTGAACGAGAAGGATCTTGTTACGATTACCTATCACAATGTGGTTCGTCGTCTGTGTCGATTGAGATCGAATCGAACATCGTCATGTCTCATCACATCGTGGATTGCAAATGCGGTGACATGGTCGACTGTGATTTGAACAGAGGCAGATGCATTCTCGCACTTAAAACCTTCGATCACAGGTCTGTATAATGGATCAAATTGGTTGACTACCTGAAAACTCTGCACCTTCTTCCTCTCAAAAATAGAGGATCTCTCCAGCTGGAAGCAGTTGTCCTCGACTGCACCTGCGGTGCAGACATCAGATGATGCTTTGCAAATTGCGAGTAAAAAAACAAATCTTATTTCATCGGGATCGATAGACGACCACAGAGAGGTACTTGAGCTAACATACTGTCTTACTATATCCTAAATCTCTCCACATGCTCCTCTGTTCTCCAAACCGATGATCATCCGAAGCACCAAAATACACCAACATATCGCTCACTCTTTCGACTCTCTTACGATTTTATACAGGGCTGAGGGTAGCCTTGGGACTAGCCACAACTTTCACGCTCTTCCACATAGCCATCCATCACAAGGGTCAACGTATCACGGAGCCGTTGTCTAATGGAAGAGAAGAGACTATCGGCTAAAATGACTTCTCGTGCTGTTCTGAAGAAGAGCAGCACATTGAGAGAGACGGGGTCTTTAGACGCATCTGAACGAGATGCTAGAGCCGTTAGAAGTTCACCGTCGTCGGACAGCAAACTAGCTGGTGATACTACCTCTTAACTCTTCATATCGACGGTTCTGCGACCTCGACGTCAAATGTCTCATCATATACTCATCATCTCGAGCCACTTCTCACCGTCATACAGCCAGTCCGAATATGCAGAGACGAGCGACGGACAAAGACAGTAGGAGGCGAAGTGTGACCCAGACGAGTCCACCTCCAGTCAATCATCTTCTACCGGGTAGCCCCACCCTCCATGATCTCGTTCAACAATCCAGATCAGCCAACACGAGTCCGAGGTGATTGCACATCGTGCCATATCATATCGATTGACACTCTCAGGGGAAGCATCAACGTATCTGTCGACTCTCTCGCCAAATTAAGTCCCACTTCAAAATTGAACAACAAGAGATCGAGCACTGCATCTGATCTGCAGATCATCATCGAACCACCATCTCCCGAGGTCGACGGCCGAAAAGAGAGATTGTGAGATCTACACCGTTGTAGATCTTCTCATTCGATTGATCCACCTCAGCTCACCCGGTACACGTGCGAGAGCCTTCATGACGAGTCCATCCACCTCTTCTCCCGCTCTTGGTTTCAAATCAATGCAACACGATTCATCAGTCAGCGACTACGAGGAAGACGTAAGTCGAATTCTCCACGACATTTCGATGACAAACGACAGGCTGTCATCTCGAAAGAGGATGATGACATCACGGATCCAAACAACAAGTTGGTGTTGAGGGTGAGTTGGCGCGTTGTAGTGGGCTGAATAAAACAGGTGGAAATCGAAGATTATCAGATTTTAAAGACGCCGAGAATGTTGGTGATCACATTCTTGAAGACAGAGACCGCTCAGCAAGCGCTGCTGCGCATCGCTCGCAGACCACAAGTGAGTGTCCTTCCATCTACAACGAGACGATACGTATGATCATATCATTCAATCCTGATAGATGAATCTCCACGTTGACGATGCCCTTCACAATTATCTCATTTACGTCCCAAACTTCGATTCGACCAATTCGAACGGCATCTGCATGTCCAATTACAGACAGCTGTCCTCCTACGGTCTACACAACAAGGACCAGATCGTATTGAGAGGGAAGATCAGCTCGTATTCAGACATACACGTGTCACCTTCTCCTTCCATCGTGGAGATGAGAGAAATGAACCACAGCCTGTCGGGAGGTCGCACCTTGTCGGAGGTCATATCTCATTTACGTGTTGGATCTCAAATTGACTCGTTGTAGATGAACCTGGTGGATAAATTCCTGAAGAATCCGAGGAAAATGGTGAGACGTGGAGATACTCTTTCTCTGACCGAGACAGTCTGAATCGCCGGTCATGCTGCCGGAAAAAATATTCGGGGAGCATTTATCCGTTGTCGTACAGCGTTGTTCTCAGTACGGGTTACCGACAGTGTTCATAAGAACGGTAGAATTCTTAGAACAGAGGGCATTGGAAGTTCCTGGAATTTTCACTCAACCAGGGCCAGAGAGGGAGACCCAGCAGTACACTCGCCACTTTGAGATGGGTGAGATGCTCTTTTATTTCGTTTTATTCATCATCTACAACAGGAGAAGACATTCAATTTGGATCGGATGCCAATCCATACATGGTGGCGGATATTTTGAAGACCTTCTTGACAGAATTACCCGAACCACTGCTCACCTACCAACTCTACGAGCTCCTCTTACTGGGTGATTTCTCCGAGGGTGAGGCAGAGTTGGCGCGTTGTAGATGCTGATCCAGGTAGGCGCCGGGTTTCACGCTAACGCGACGTACATGATTTCCAAATTGCCACTCTGTAACAAGGTCTTGTTGTCTCGATTCATGGAATTCCTCTTCCACCTCGTTCTACACACGGAACGTAACGGGATTACGTTTGAGGTGAGACGTAACGTACGTACACCGGAAGAATGACGGAGAAATAGGTTCTGGCCGGATTATTTGGGACGGTATTGCTGAGGCCACACCCGAGGATAAGCAACACCCCCGCGGAGAAATCAAAAGCCGATGCTTCCATAGTCATCATGATGAAAGATTTCATCGAAAACTACGACACACTCTTCATCGTGAGCTTCATCTACACCGTTGTAGACGACCAAATTGACATAACGCAGTCACCCAATCAGAGGAAACCCACGTTACTCCCGGGAGAGAAGATCGTGTTGACCATGGAGCAGGTGGGCAAATTTCCGCAAAATTTCCTCACCCCTCCAGGTGTACACGCAAGTGGCTGTCATCGATGCAGAAAAGATCCAAGAAATTCCGCTGGATTGTCTCGGCATATTGTGGATCACAAACTATCAGTTGATATGGCAACGCTTCTTCACGCACGATACCGATGAAGACCCGTTCGATATCAGAGTACCTCTATCCATGATCTACAACGTCCGGAAATTCGGAAAAATCAAGTCGAAGGGAGTCGTCGGTGGATTACTCTTGAACAACAAGGATATGACCGTACAGGTCTTTGGGTTTAAGGTGAGGCGGGAAAAACATCGAAATCGACGGACGGGATCGTTCTCAAGAGAGACTGATCGGAGGACAGGATTCATCGCAACTGAAGAAGGCAAACGATTTCATTCAATCTCACTCCTTCGTCAAATCTCCAACGGATCTATTTGCCTTCGCGTACAAGCCGTCTACAACGGCCCTCAATCCCGCCTTCACTCTGGCAGAAGAAATGAAGAGGCAGGGGCTACCCATGGGTGGCGGGAAATGGAGGATATCCAACCTCAACGATGGGTTCAAGGTGAATTTTCCACCAAATTTTCTCGGAAATTTCTCAGACTTTTCAGGTCTGTCCCACGTACCCCAGAGAAGTCGTCTTACCCGCCTCGGTCAGCGACGAACTGTTTGAAAAGTCATCGAAAATTCGTCTGGGTGGGCAGGGTATCGTCTTGACTTGGTCTCAGCAGCGTAACCGAGCGGTCATCTGCCGTACATCTGCCCCCACTGCCACGTCAGCAGCCAAGGCTGAGCCGGATATTCGGATATTCAAGTATCTCCTCGGGTTAAATCCTACGAATGGAGAGAAATTGAGGGTAATGGACACTTGCACTTCGGCCTTGGGTGAGCATCTACATCGTTGTAGACGGTCGAAATATGGAAAATTGACGCGGGTCAGCGGCGAATCATGCGGCGTTGTACCCCGTCTGTGAGTTCAATTACATGGCCCTGCCCAACTACAACGAGGCAAAAGAAGCGTACAGTCTATTGGAGAAGGTCCCCTGTCAGAGTGGATCTTATGATGTCTTGGTACGACCCTGGTTCTTATGCCTGAAAAAATTTTTGGCGGGAACTTCCGAGATCGTGAAGATCATTCAGACGGGGGAGACTGTACTCATTCAAGAGAGTGGTGAGCGATGACGTCACGATGACGTGTGATGACGTAGCATCAGGTGAGGCGAACAGTGGAACGGTCGTCAGCTCTCTCGCTCAGATCCTGCTGGACCCTTATTATCGCTCCATAGAAGGTAAATATGACACTCACGACATCGTTACGTACACTATGTACACCACGATACCTCCACTGTATCTCTACGACATGTACTCATGATATCTCGACAGGTTTCAACGTATTGATCGAGAAGGAATGGTGTTCCCTGGGCTTCCCGTTCAACACTCGATTGGGTCACGGCCTGTCAGCGAAGAAATACGCAGAGTCATCGTGTCAGACCTTCCTCCTCTTCTTAGATTGCGTGTGGCAGATCTGGAGACAGTTTCCCTTCTCCTTCCAATTCAACGAGAGCATGCTGCAATTCTTTGCGAGACAGTCTTACAGCTGCATGTTCTCCACTTTCATCGGAAACAACGACAAGGAGAGGAGATCGATCGGAAGCTCTAGGAACAAGGGAGATCTAAATACGGTGGGTGTCGCACTACAACGTTGTAGATGAATGACGGGGGTAGGTCCCAATCTACCATTACATCTCGCAGCACGTGTCCCAATTTGGGAATCCGTTCTATGGACCACACCGTGTAGATCCAGTGTCGACACCTGTCGACGTCATCTTGTGGTCACAGCAGTATCTATCGTGGAATTCGGCCGTAGCTCTCTACAACGGTCACATCAGCCGTTCGATCCAGCACGCACAGTTGGGAGGAGACAAAGACTTGAACTTGTCACACATGAAATTGGTGGACCTGCCGGGAGACATCAGGGTGATCATTTGAACATTTGGCCATTCATTTATCATTTGGTCGAAACATTTATTGTTTCGATTGGAACAATTCTTTTTCATTATTTCGACTTTCGACTGATCGTTGTAGATGCTCACTTCACTTCTCACCCTCAATCTGTCTAAGAATGAATTGGGAGGCTTCCCCACCCACGTTCTACACTTGCACAATCTACAGAAATTAGATCTGGCATCGAACGGTATCAATCTCATCTCTGATGGTATTTCAGAGCTCATGACCGACAAACTTTCATCTCTGACCGATCTCGTGAGGGAAAACAAATCGAAATATTCTTTTGACGCGTTGTAGTCCATGAGAGATAATGCCATCACGAAACTACCGAAGAACATCGGACAATTCCACAAGGTGAGGTCACGTGACCTTTCATTCGATTGAAACCCATCAGCTGCAACGGTTGGATTTGGGCGGGAACCACCTCAGTTTGGTACCGGAGGGGCTCAATTCTTTGAGCAGTCTCAAAATTTTGATCCTATCAGAGAATCGCCTGTGTGCTTTTCCCAAATTGGACGGTATGACTTCCCTGGAAATCCTGGACCTTTCCAGGAACACGATTCCCAGCCTACCAGACGATCTCAACCTACCCCACGTACAAGTGCGAAATTTCATCCGTATTTCTCGATCTCCTCAATCTCACGACAGGTGCTAAAATTAGCTCGCAACGGAATATCGAATCTGCCGACACCTGTCAATTTGGAGTCCCTGCAAGAGATCGATCTCGCTCGCAATCGAATTACTGTACTGTCTGGTTCATTCTGTGCCAGCGTGTGCCGTACGTTACGTATCCTCACCCTCAAACACAACACGATCGAGGTCTTACCACCGGAATTCGCCCAATTGAGGAGGCTAGAGACGCTAAACCTTAAAGCCAACGCGCTGCGGGAATTTCAACCCGAACTCTTGGGGCTCAAAGAATTGATCCGGCTCGACCTGCGTCTCAATCAATTGGTCAAGCTGCCCAACGATCTGTCGGGCTATTCCAGGATGAGGGAGCTATTTTTAGGCGACAATCAGCTTGTCAACTTGCCTCCTTCAGTGGGCAAGATGGATGCTCTGGTTTGCTTGGACGTCAGCAGCAACAATTTAGACTCTCTACCTCCCACCATCTCTCTTCTGGTCAACTTGATCGTGTTCAGGTGAGATGGCGCGTTGTAGATGGATAATGACGTCATCAGATTCGAGGGTAACAAATTGAGGCTGATGCCCAGAGCCATGGTCGACGGCGGTCCCCCACTCATGTTCGGGTGAGAGATTTCGCAGAAATTTCATGACACGTGACTGACATATGACAGCTACCTGAAGGATCTACTGAAGGGTAGTGACAAGATGTACAGAACGAGGGCTATTGTAGTGGGCACACCTTCATCCGGTAAGACAGCTCTGTGCAACGCCCTCCGACGCAAGAGCACGTCATCGAAGGAAAATTCGCAGAACATTCAGACGGGAAACCTGGCCGGAGGTCTCAGCATCGAACCCTGGCCGCTATCCATCACCTTGGATACCGAAGACGGAAAAGTGATTTACCAAATCTCCGCGAGATTTCTCACGTGAGACAGGTCAAGCGCGAAGTCGATCTCAACATCTGGGAACTGAGCGGTAGTGACATCCACTACGCGAACCATCAATTCTTCATCGCAAAGAGAGCTGTATTCATCGTGGTGTGGAACCTCATGGAAGACCCGGACAAATCAAAGATCGAGTACTGGCTACACTGTATTCGGAGCAAAGTGAAGAATGCTCCCGTGTTCATCGTGGGAACGCACATGGATGATCCGAGGGTGTCGACGGAAGGTGTCAGTTACCTCATCACCAAGTTGGCCAAGAGATTCGAGGTGAATTCGGGAGAAATTTGGTGGAAAATTCAGTGAAAACTAGGCGAATTTTCCCACACTCGTCATCCACTTCCGAACTGTCTCGAGCATCAACGGAGACGGGATCAAAAAATTGAGACAAGATATAGAAGAGACGGTTGTGCAGCAGAAACACATGGGAGAGTCCATACCCACATCCTTCAAGTGATGACGTCATCATCGTTCGTTCGCTGAACGATCGGCCAGGCTACTGGAGAAGCAGATGATCGACGAGTCAAAGAAGAGAGTGCCTCCAGTCATGACGAGGAGAGAATTACAGAAGTTCGGAATGATATCGAACATCAACGACGATCGCGAATTGGCCCGGGCGACGAAGATCTTACACGAGGTACGTAACTCGAAATTTCCACGAGATCTCCATGAAATTTCGTGACATTGATCAGATGGGATCACTCATCTACTTGGAGAACGACATTCGATTGACGGACACGATCGTGTTGTCACCTGCCTGGCTGGTTGATCTCATCACCATCACGTTGAATTCCAAGAACGCAGGGGGGGCTAAGGGAGGCATATTACTGCACACGGCCTTGAAGCAGATATGGAAGCCACCACTCTTCCCAGAGACCCTGTACAAGACCATGCTGTCCTTACTGGACAACTTTGGTATCGCCTTCCCCCTCACACCTTTCGATGAAAATTTGAGCGGGAAGACACTCATCCCCTCCCTGTTACCGGAGGTGACGAAATCTCGTCGAAATTTCCTCACCCCATCAGGACGAGCCCGACGGCCTGTCCGAAATCTGGGAAGCAAAACCGAAGAAAAATCACAAGCAACTCCTCCGCTATTACAAATTCGACTACATACCTTACGGTATGTTCGGTCGCCTCATCATTCGATTGGTTGGCATGTCAACCGGTCATCACTACTGGAGATACGGAATATTGTTCAGCTACGGTATCTACCAGATCTTGGTCCGATTGACGCCCCAACGGAGTGCTTTGGAATTGGTGTGTAGGATGCCGGATTACAATTTGACTATGCCGCGTGATATCGTGGAGGGTGTCGAGACCCTCATCAAGTCGTGGTACAAGATCAGCATGCAGGTGAGATTTCGACGGAATTTCATGGACTGACGGGGTAGGTATACGTACCGTGCGTACACTGCATGGATGAACACTTTGATGACCCGACGTTGTTTCCGCTGGAAGATTGCCAGAGTGCGGCAGTTGGCGGAAAAATTTACATCAATTGCGTGAGAGCTGCGATGGACACACCCGTCAGACTCGATCGCCTCGTACCCGATCTGACCATGAAGGTATTCATCTACAACGTCGTAGACGGTCAAATTCACATTTTCGTCAGGATTTCCAAGGGAGCAAGATCGCGTGGGAGCAATTGGAAGTCGGAGACATGCTGGGAGAAGGTGACGTCATCGATTGTCGTTATGACATCATAATGACGTCATCAGGTGGTGCGGCCACGGTGTACAAGGGAGTGTGGGAGGGAGATGTTGTTGCCATCAAGAAGCTGAAGATCACACGAGAAGACACGACGTCGATCATGTTATCAGGAGAAGACGATTCTTTTTCAAAAGTCTTCAACGAATTCAGAAGAGAAGTTTTCATTATGAGGTGAGATTTTTTTCTTCCAATGAGAAATTCCTTTTTTATCGTCTGATAAAAGAAAAAACTGAATGAAATGTAGTGGACTAGAACACATAAATCTCGTACGATTGATGGGATTGTGCTTAGACCCCCTGGCCATCGTTACCGGTACGTACAATTTTAGCGAAATTTCACCGACATCTCTCCAGAATTCATGAGCTGCGGTGACTTGTACGGTTTCCTCCACGATACGACGCAGGAGTTGAACTGGATCCTGCGATTCAAAATCGCGCACGACATTGCGAATGGAATGTCCTTTCTACACTCAGCCAAACCACCCATCGTACACCGTGACCTAAAATCACCCAACGTCCTGGTGACGACTTTTCGATGAAATTTCACTCACATCCATAGCTCGCCTCCACGGATTTCACTTCCAGCGTCGTTGCCAAGGTGACGCATCATCGTTCGAATCAGGTGGAGCTGATCGCATTCGCAGGTTTCAGATTTCGGTCTGTCCGGTGCAATGTCTACCGTTTCATCAGGAGAAGTTGCGAACCCAAGATGGCTGGCCCCTGAAATCATGCAAGGCCAAGAGTTCACCGCCGCCGCCGACGTCTACTCGTACGGCATCATCCTGTGGTGAGTCCATCTACAACCCGCCGCTCCCCCCTCACCCCCACCCAGGGAGCTCCTCACCCGCGTCGACTACTTCCAAGAGATCAGCTTCAACTCGCAGATCGAGCAGTACGTGAAAGAAGGCAAGAGACCACCCATTCCTGAAGACTGTCCCTCTCGCTATCGCAATCTCATCGAAAAGTGCTGGTCACAAGAGACCGTAGACCGGCCAACGTTCCAAGAGATCAAGAGCCTCTTGTTCTCGGTCAAGCGTCAGCTGAAAGAGACGTACGCAGACTTCTCCGCCTTCTACTTTGTCGAAGAGAAATCACCCGAAATACCTCGCACGAGCAGCGGCAGCGCTGCGGCGGACGGTGAAGAGCCGGTCAAATTGGGAACTTTGAAGAAGAAGAAAGCGAGGAAGCCTCTCAACGAAGGTCTGACGGCCTTCTCCATCTTGCAGAACATCGCATCAGAGACGATGAGAGATACGAGATCGAAGAGCACGCCGGGCACGGGAAGGAACAGAGGAATGTCTATCTCTTCTTAGTTGGATTTGGAGTCAACGTCAACGTCGTCAACGGATGAGCGAGGAAGACTCGCGTGTGAATAAAGATGTGTAGAATCATTTCGTCTCGTATTCAATTGCGAGTGAACCGATCGTGATAGTGGAATGGGTGGCACCTGTAACAGGAGTTAACTCTGAGAGAGATTGATTCCAATGCAAGTGCTCAGATGATTTCGGATCGTGATGACGGATCCACACGAGGATGAGCTAAAAGGAGCTCTACCACTAGATGATGTCCGTTCGATGCAAATTCAGAATCTGAGAGGCGTGATGTTGCTGATTCTGTGGGAGAAATCGGTATGTGATGGATCTATTGAGAGGTGATGGGAGCCCTCATATGTTCGAAATGTGCGATGACGCGCTATTTTATTAAATTTTGAAATTTTGAATTATAGAATGGCGGTTGATTGGCGGGATTTTTAAATTCAACCTTCACGACTTGCCCGGGCAGGATCATTCAGAAGACACGCATGTTCAAGAGGACTCTAGATCGAAGACTCAGACTGTAGAGTTAAGCCACGAGACAAGAACACCGGTGTTCTTGGAGAGCATCAAGAGCATCGGGAGCATTCCATTCTAGAGGCAAGCCTTTGAAGAGCAGACTAGATAGAGTGAGAAGAAGGACTTGTATGCTTACTGTCATTCATACTATCGTGCAGGTCTTTGAAGGCATGTCAGGGAGTCTCGTCTGTCTCGATGAAGAGTCGACTCAACACCCGATGCCCTACTGATCCTTCGGTCTACTATAGTGAGCCACTTGGTTTCCAGAAGTTCATCCTCTTCAGCATGGCCAATGATCTCTCACACAGGCAAGGCCACACGCTCGATCTACTCACAGTAGAGTTTTAACTCTTTCCTGTCACACCTTCTCAATCTCACTCGCCTTTTAGCTGAAGGTGATGGACGTGATGATCATCTAACGCATAGGGCCAGTAGATGATAGCCGGACGCTTCTCTTCGATCATAATAAGCTTTTGATACGTGTTTGTATACTATAGGTGGGCCGCAATCACTTGGGGATGTAGCTCAGATGGTAGAGCACTCGCTTAGCATGCGAGGGGTACAGGGATCGATACCCTGCTTCTCCAACCCTTTTACTGGTCGCAGGTGCGATTAGCGTCATCATCAATATAGAAGCCACATTTTTACGATTAGAAAACGTAACATTTGCAATAAACACTCGAAAAATCCTTCACATGACTCGATGATGGAAGATGATCGCATCATCATCGCACGCGTCACGATTTTGGGGTGCGGTAGTACTCTCACGATGCTTGTCTTTTTTATCTTTCCATTATCTCCAACTAGTCCATTTCTTCAAATCACTTGGGTTTTCACGATCACAGCGATGTCGACCTCAGAGGTGGTGCCAAATCTTCTTCACGAGCTGTTATTGTGTATAGCTTCACCTCCGATAGATCTTCCCTGAGAGTGGCATTGGTCGATTAGCCAGACTTGGAGAGATAGACAATAAACAACAGCGATACGTTTGCCATCTATCTCCTGCGAGACGAGGGAACGAACATTACCTCCCGTTCACACTGTCGCGACATCATCACCCACGATGATGGTGCATGCGTTCCGTATGCGATGCATCGTCATCATCATCGTCTGATCACGACCCCATCACGATCATCTCCCGCTCATCACACATGACACACCATCCTTCATTTACACGTTCGAAGCGACGACGTCCAATCGTTGCAGCCTCCCATCAACTCCCACGAAATAAGCTCTCGGCTGCACAAACTTCTCCGTAGAACTTCCGACCGGCGTGCTCGTTTGCAAGAGCTTTCCCCCCTTTCCTACCTCCACGGCTCCCACTCTCTCTCCACTTCTAAGCCTCCACACCTGCTCGCGTTGACCTCTAAAGACATCGACTATCTACTCCACCTCTAATAAGCCTCTGCGAGGTGCGTAGATGGCGAGGAAGAGCATGCCAGATGGTCCGCCGATGTCGCAGCCGATGAAAGCAGTCTGAGCTTCGCGGTAGCCCTTCCACATTCGGAGTAAGATGGAGTGAACGCAATCTAAGAGGATGACTCGATTGAAGGTGTCGGTGAGAACGGCGAGGCGACCGGTCGGATCGGTGGACAGGGAGGTCACTTCTCTGTCAACAGGTGAGACCATGAGACATGATCATGCGTTCGATGATGATCGTCACGAGATGATGATCATGATGATAATGATCGAACGGTGATGATGATCGTCATTACCTGGGTGGATCGCTGATGGACCATTTGAGTGGTAAGCTGATTCCCTTCTCGATGACAAAATCTTCTCGCTCCTCCTGCTTCACTTCCTCCTCTGCAACACGTCACGTGACCTACGAGCGCTCGATGTCTCACTCGGTGCTGATGAAGACCACCAATTGATTGCCATGGAAACCACTGCAGAAGTCAATTTGCTCGCCACAGAAGAAGCCAGGGCGACTGCGGTAGAAAATCTCGTCTCTTCCTGACCTGCGTGAATAAAATGAAATAAAATATCGGATTCATTATGAATGAGGTTCGATTACCCCTGATGAGATGTAGAAGCCAACGATGGGGTGGGAGCCCGCTGCTATGATACGCTGTGTGGGTGATGGAGAGCGTAAGCTACTGAGTGGGCCGTCACAGGGTATACCTCAGACGTGTCGGTGTTGTATCTCATGAGATGGACTCACTGCTGGTGATGACGTCGTTGACTCTGTCTTGCCCCTTCAATTCCCATTTGCGATAGTCCATTGTAGATGAACCATAATTTCCGCTGATTTTCGTCGGTTTTCGTGGAGCATTGGTGGGACAACTCACCCCCTTACGTAATTATAGATGAGAGTGTACAGCGACAATCCATCGACAGATGCGACGACACCGTTGGGATATAGAATGATGAGCTCTTCACTCTGCCGCCCAATCTCTCTGTCGTAGAGTCATTCGATGGATCTACACTGACGTAGATTCACCCCGGTAGAGACGGATTTGATTTGATTTTTAAACGGAGGATGGGCTCGGCATGCAGCATCTGAGACAAGATGATGTTGCCTTCCTGATGAGGTGTGATTAGAGTGAAGAAGAGGTGATGATGTACCTTGTTGAATATTCTGAGTATTCCAGAGCGAAAACCTACGGCTATGCAAGGATATGACTGATCTCCCAGGAGGATGGGAATGATGCAAAGCTGTGTGATGACATCTCTACATTGATATATCAGTGTGATATGAGGATGATAAATATCGGACTTGGATGAGCTGATCGATACATAGACAACGTATCATAGTATAATCACTCACCCAGCGTTCGCCGGTTTATTGACCGTTTCTATTCGAATCCCATCTGCTCCTGATCTCACCAATGTGAGCTCATCTTGTCTTCCAAACGCAATCAGATCTGCATCCCTGGCGATACAACTGTGACACTCAGACAGCCAGCCATCTCCTCGGCTAGCGGTGCTAAATGTCCGCTCGACCTTGAACTGCGATTTGGACTCGCTCGAGAACCGAGATTGGATCGCAGGCAGGTCTAACCGTAAGACATTGACCAGTCTAAATCGTGTGTCCACCATGACTCTTGGCGACGTGCAGGGTCCTATGATGATGACAAACTCTGTTTATAATTCGATTTATTTCATCTTTTCACCATCTTCAGGTGCATGTCTCACATGCACCACACAATGTCCTTTACATTGCACCTACAATCGAATGCGTTTATTTTCAGCAGCATCCTCCATTGTTCTTCTTCTGGACATTCAGATCGACAGTGGAGTAGTTCATATCGTCTTCCTTTACTTTAGCCAGGGCCAACTTGGCGATCTCATCAAATGCCTTTCCAACATTGACGTTCTGTGAGATTCAGATCACTGCATGTCTTTGATTCAAGTTCACCTCTTTGGCAGATGTCTCGTAGAAGTGGACATCACCGTTCTGGTTGGCCCACTCTGCGATGTCTCTCTTCGATACTTGTCTGTCATCGAGATCGACCTTGTTGGCAAGAATGATCATGGGGAACTCTTTGTTGTTCTCTTGTCCGATCTGGATGAGGAAAGCCTTCTTCCAGGCGGAGAGCTCGTCGAAAGTTTTCTGTGGGGTTTGTGAGAGGGGAGATTGGGCGATGAAGAAAATGCATTACTTTTCTTGTGACGTCGAAGACGAAGATGACGGCATCAGCCCCACGGTAGAAGGAAGTTCCTAATCCTTGGAAGCGCTCTTGGCCGGCAGTATCCCAGATCTAACGATGTTTGGATTAGTAAATGGATTTAGAGGATCTGAAAGGATGTCCCTCCGAACTTGTATGATTTAATGTCACGTACCTGGAGGGAAACGGGTCTACCTTCCACATCGATTTCCTTGGATAAGAAATCGGAACCAATGGTGGATTTAGTTGAGATAGTAAACTTGTTCTCCACGTATCGAACGAGGAGAGATGTCTTTCCGACTCTGTCTTTGGGTCAGTGTCTCACAACTGATTGGAATGTCTCCGCAAAAGACACATTCCGAGAGCTCACCCGGATTCACCGAGTACGACGACCTTGAATAGAACACTCTTTCTAGACATGTGTGATGGGGGGTTTCTGAAGATGAGAAAAAGTGTTCGCGATGGATCGCAAATAAAAATTGACATCCAGTATTTATTTGTTTTATTCCTTTGCTTTTTACTTTTCCTTCTCGCATTCTATGAATCCTGACGACAGCGTTCTTTCTCACAATCAAATCGAGCAGACGATGTATCACACGTGTATTCTATTTTATAGATGAAGAAGAGATGCCTATCACGGCTGGGCTGTCAGGCGTTCTGCTCTCTCTCTCGCTTCTACATCTTCTGCAAATTCCCAATTAGCGACCTGATCACGTCATCATCGTGGACATCATCTCATCATCACCTCTCCCTCCTTCAAATGAGCCGAAGATCCATTGAAAGCCTGTCAACGATCACGATCGCACTTGGTGATCACGCAGCTCACATGTGTCCACGCTTGAGGTTTTCCATCGTAACGAGATATGCTGCACACACCGCTCCGAACCGTCGCGTGATAGTCTCTCAACAGAGCTCTCCCTAGGGTCACAACCGAAGACGCATGAGTCACTGCCAACAGTGACCCTTCAGAAGTAGCAAACGTGCTTTCTAAGAATTCTGCTGTCCTCTGGACTCTGGCCGTAAATTGCTCCTGCTCTGTTGAGTCGCATTTGGGTGGAATTTACTACCCTGCTCTCTCTATCTGGTAGAGATTGATTGGATACGTATGAGGTGTCGATCTTGGGAAACAGCTCCTTCAGTTGATGGAGCGGCAGAGGTTGGGGGACTGACTCAGGAGAAGACCATTCGTGAAGTCCGTATTCTACAAAAATGGGGATGTTCAAACGATCAGCTACCTGGTAAAGAGGTGAGATGGATATTGATGATGAGGTGATGTTCACCTGAGTGGCGGTCTGTAAGGTTCTGTATAATGGTGAACAGTAGATTCTCTTAATGTGAGAGATAGCGAGTGCTTCTCCTAACTCGACAGCTGCAATGGTCACTGCAAATCATTGAAGGTGATATTCACCTTGCCTCTCTCCTTGACTCGATAGGGGAGGATCTTGAGGTCTCTCCGCCTCCAGTAGCCAATTCTTATCAACCCAATCGATCCTCGCCCCGTGGCGTGTCACGAAGATGGAGTGTCCATCATCTAAGACAAATGAGAGAAGATCAATTTCGAGTGCAAACCTGATTGAGGGTTGGTGGTGATTTGGCTCATCAATGGATCGGCAATTTGCTTCTCTGCACGTTGTAACTCAGAGCCAGTCACGTGACTCATCATTCGATCTGCACCGTGATGTCAGCCGAACAAGCCCATACAGAGTCCTCTGAGGCAAAAGCTGTTCAAGAGCCAGTAGTTGAAGAGGTCAACTCTTCCAAGTCACCATTGGAGGAGAATGCTGCGAATGCAAACAGCGCTGAGACGCCTAAATCCAATCCATTGACTGAAAAGTTGGCGTCAGTGAGTGGATTACGTTTTTCTCATTTGGAATGCTGATGTTGATCTCCAAAGCACATCAGACGGAAAGAACAGCCCATTCGAGAGAATCAAATCCGTGATATCTCACGACACCGCGACTTGATGCAAGATCTCATGTTCTTAAAGCGTGGACCGCTCAAAGGTGGTGGTGTGACCTCCGATTGGCTCACCGCTCGCATCACAAAAGCCGTCCAAGAGGACAAGCCGGACGCAACCATCTATCAAGAGATCCATGAAGAATACCTGAAGGAACTAGAGAAGCAGCCCAGCACTGATGTCCAAGTGAAGAGTAAACGTATTCTTCACCTACTCTGACATCTTCGAAGGAGATACGCAGTGCTGCTCGATCGAATGCATTGAACTCTGCTTTGAGAGATCACGATGTGCAGGTGTCGCATTCACCAAGCCGATTGCAATACGGCCAGCATGTCATTCCCATCGACTCCATGTTAGACATTGGCTGCGGAGATGGCAAGATCACGACGGCCATCGCCGAGCTCCTAAAAGTCCCACAAGACAAGGTTCCATCGATCTTCATCTTCTCATCGACTCATGTCACTCAGGTCTTCGGTTGTGACATCTATCGAGACAGAGACCTGGTGCCTCAAGTGTCTTTTCAACTCCTCCACAACGATCACCTGCCCACCGTACTTCCATACGCAGACCAAAGTCTCTCGATCGTTCTCGCCTTCATGTCCCTCCATCACATCCGTCAGCTGCCCTCCATGTTGGCTGAGATCCACAGAGTTCTAAAGGAAGGTGGACTGCTCATCATCAGAGAGCATGACTGTCGCGATGCAAAGGATGCTCTCTTGTGGGACGTCCTTCACGGTTTTCACGCCATGGTTTGGAAGCCGGTAAACTTTAAAATCATTTTTTCGCGGTTTAAAGTGGCGGCTGCACAGACTGACCCCCTCCCAGCACCAAGAGAACGAGAACTTTGGACAGGAATATTTCGCAGAGTATCGATCGAAAAACGATTGGGAGGACATCATCCGATCGATGTCGATGACGCCCATCAAGCCCAGACGAGACGGCAGACAGACACCTCTTCGAGCCTACTACGCTCTGTTCGTCAAGGGTGACTTACCAGAAGGTAAGATGTCCGACTTGTCGTTACGATTGACCTTCTCAGAGAGAAGACCGAGAGAGGAGAGGAGAAGTGACAGGTGGGATCGCATTCGCAGATTTCAGCTGACGAGAGGTAGGAGCTACGGGAGAGATGACTACAGAGACGAGAATAGAAAGAGACAGAGAGAGGACAGAGACTGGAGGGACGATAGAAGAGATGACAGGAGAGATGATAGAAGACAAGACAGGAGAGATGATGGTTACAGAGGTCACGGACATAGAGGTAAGGAGAGAGAAGTAGAGTACATTAACTTTGTATAGATACGAGACCGAGACATTCATAAGAATGACCAAACGCTCTTCCTTTTGCAAAGATAAAATGTTTCGAACAACCTATAATGATACTGTGTATTCTTACGTCTACGTGTCATAAGTGATCACAGGAGATTGACCTTCTCTCATCTCATCGATCCGATCTTTCTTCTTCACTGCCTTCTCCTTTGGAGGTACCAACCGATCGCAAGCTTGACGAGGTGTAGGTCTCTTCTTTTCACTCTTCTCGGTACTACCATCATCAGCTTGATCGAAATGTCCATTGAATCTCACCCGTCTTGGAAGAGGTTGGAGTGATCAGCAGACCATGAGCTCGGTGCTGTCAGTTGTCCGGATAGAATGAAATCTCTGATGTCTTGCTCTTTCACGGTGGAGAAGGGGGTACTACCGGCCTCTAGGGTCTCCCACCTGTGGAGAATCAGTGGGAAGTCTGTCCGTTTGGGTCTCACATGAAGATGCAGAAGGACCACACGTCCGATGCGTGGGTCGTTTTGGGACTGGATCCCAATTGTTCTGGTGCCTGTCAAATGTCAGCCATGTCAAATGTCACTCCTATGTCTCACCATCCATTGTAGATCGTCTCTCAATAGAGCGTCGCGGCTGGCGTTAGAAGAGAGTGAGAAGCCGCTCAGCTTCGCTTGATAAGAAGACTTTCCTTCTAATTTCAAGATAACATTCTTTGCACAGATGTATCCGTGCACCACACCGACACTGTACAAGTAAGCCAAGGCTCCAGCGATCTGTCTCAATCTGGTGGAACGTCAGACGTGTCCTTGACATCTCACACAGACATGTCTTTCTTATCCTGCTCAGTCATCGATGTGTAGCCCGCTCCACTGTAACACTGGCTGGCTGTTCCAAGGGAGATCTCCTCTACAACGAGATAATGGTATTGTCCGTCAGACCACGTACCAAACGTCTGGATGATATTGGGATGATGTAAGCTCTGTCGATATCAGCACATGCAGCAGATATCGTCACACGTCTCACCCGATGGTTCTGATGCTCGGTCATAATGTCTCTCGCATTCTCTCCCTTCTGCTTCAAGAGAGCCACCACAGTCATCTTCTTTAATACACCTTCTACGTGTCACGTGACTCATACATCGTCCTCACTCACCCTTTACGATGTCATTGTCCGGCTGATCGTCCGACAATACGATATCATCGCTCTGTAAGGTGTCCATTCCAGAGACATCTCTAGCATCCAATTCGAAGTTCATCTCTTCCTTCCTCCTCTTCCTTCGAACGAGAACGAGAGCAGCTAAAGCACCAGCCGCGAGAGCTGCAGAGCAGACGACGACGGGTGCAGCGATCTTGGCCACGTTGCTGTCACCACCGGAGGAGACCTGGAGACGTCACATCGTACGTACCGAGGAGTACTTACTGGGGTAGGTGTACCGAAGGTGAAGTTGGTGAGGTGATGACAAGAACAGATGACGTAAGAAGATGTCTTTGTCAACAGATCGCAACCGTCTCTCCCCCAGCCCCGATTCGTCTCGCTCCAATACACGCAGGTCATATCTATCTAGATCAATACGTACGCTACGTACGTACAACGTACCGTCGGTGGGCATAGATGTGAGGGGTATGGTGATGTCGATTCCTTCCTTCAGATTCTCCACGGTGATTCTCTCCTTCATCGCATTCAACAATTCGATGCCGACCACTCTGCCAGCTCTGTGTGATCTTCATCAATAAAGAAGATGAAATGGATCACTCACATCTTGTCCTTTGAGAAATCGAAAGGATTGAAATGGAGAGATGAAACGGAGACGTAGCCACCGAATGCTTTCTGTAATGCCTAATGTTCCATTTAGAAGACTCTTTTGACTGCAGAAGGATATCGAAAGGTGTCTCACCTCTCTTGGGAACACGATAGAGGTAGAATCGTTCAAGATAACGTTCAGAGTTTGTACATCAGATGGAATCTATGGATGATTCAGATCGATGAGATGGAGATGATTCACCTTCTCCACTACGAGTTGGACGTCGCTACTCTGTACGTAAGATACGTCGGACAGATTGAAGATCTGGTTCTGTATAACCGCATCCAACAGGGTGAACAGATCTGAAGTTACGTCTGACGACCCGACGTAACGAGACGTAAACACTCTCCTTTCGAACAATCTCTGTACGTAGGTCACCATCTCGTGTACGGATGAAAACTCACAGAAATCTGACTGGTAGATACAGACACGGGATAGCTCAATACGTTCAATACGTCGGGGACCGTGTCCAGACAGTCCAAGAATATCTGTACGTCCACGGTACTTAAACGTAATCCAACGTAAGCGAGATCGTGGCAGCACGTGTCACAAGTATCATCCACCAGGGTCAATTGTCCGATCGTCTTGAAGTCTACCAGATCACACTGACTTACATTCGTCAAGCTCTGTCGTCATCGTCAGCCGTGGCATCACCGCATCCATCTCATCCATCACCTGTATGTACCGCACGATGTCACCCAACGGCTGGAAGGGTAGAGAAACATTTCGATTGATACAAGAGGAGCAGAATTGGCCGGGGCAGCGGCTGCTCCCCCGAACGATGGAGAATCCACTCATTCTCTGTTCGTCCACCCTCTTTCGTGTTCCAGGAGTTGTCAACATTCGGATCACTGTACCATTGATCTCTTCTCCTGGTATTCCGTTTGGTAGAGGAAACTTTGCAGTTTTTCCATCGGCGTCGACAGCCTGAGGGGGTAAAAAAGAGGCGGGGAACGGGACCGAACTCACCTCGATCGTTCCGGTAGACAGGTGGACGTAGAGTGGTGATAGTAGGCCCTCACCGTAGAGGATGGCGTAACCTCCGTCAGTGTATGCAGCTCCACCTCTTACATCGAAGTCGGATGTGGTGCACGGAATGATGTCTAACCAGCTCTTGTGAGGCTTCTGAAACGGAAATTGTTCGTCGTTCATCAGACAGTACGTCAGATTCGAGGGAAGTGTGTCGTCCGTGAAATCTACGTACGGTCAGTACGTATACGTAGGAGTGGAAGTACTCGATATGTAGTTTCCGATGAGATACAATTGTTGGATTCCAGATATAGCGGGGAAAACTCCTGACAATCGATTGTACGATAGATCTAAGATCTGTCTCTCTGTCAATGACAAAAAATAATCTTCGTATATTACGCTTTATAATGCTTATGATCGATGTCTTATCTTCTCACCTCTATTCCACTGATCTGTTCTGACGTGACGGAGTCGATGTGGGTGCGACTCAAATTGACGTAGGTGGGTTTAGCCAAGGCAGAAAGGGGCCATCCTGGCAATAGACCATCGGTGTAGCTCAACCGTTCGATGTTGTCCATGAGATCGATCCTAAAGTCACAAGTCGAGCTCGAGCAGAAAAAGTACCGTACACAGGGATAACAGACGTCGCCGAGGGCGTTCGAATGCTCCACGGTGATGTTGGCAAAATAGACTGTGAAACTAGTGTCTGAGAATCGAAAGTAGACTGTACTGTGATCTCTGATCCAAACGTTCGAATCCTCTTCAGAAGAGAAACTTTCGGCGCCTTGGAATGTGTTCTGACGATGTTGAGTGGATTTCGAGAATGAATGGCTTACGATGTCCGAATTCGAGATGGTCAGATTGGTTTGACTTGTCACATTCAGGGTAAAGATGGTACTCCCTTCGATTTCCACCAACTACGATGCGTTATGATTTATCATTCTTATCACTCACTCCAGATACACTCATTGTCTGGTTTACATTCGAACGAATCAACTTTGTGATTCCATGTTCAGCTGTAATCGCGCTCTGGTTCACATTGGAGGATAAAAATTGGCAATCGACCACGGTGAGATCTACGGAAGACATGCTGATGAGAGGATCCAGATTCATTGGGAAAGATGCTCCACCGAAAGAGGCCTCCGGAGCGATGAATACGCAGTGTGAGATCTGTCGAGCGTGAATTTGGAGGAAATTCACGCTGTCTCACCTGAACCTGAGACAATCCACTTCCATAGTGTTTACCGTTGAGAAGGGCATTGGGAAGGTCGTAATCACTGAAAGTGAATGGCTTCGAGAAAGTGCAATTGATTAGGGTGACGTTGTTATCGTTCACAGCAATCGAGGGGAAGCGTACATTCTCAGCGTGGAATGTGATCGGTTGATCCTGGTTGTTCACCCCCAATCGGATTGTACTGCTCACTATGGTGTCATACCCATAGATCTTCAGAGGTAGTTCGACATACAAATCGTACTGGTTTCTCTTCGTGCCCGGGCGTTTGTAAAGCGTGATATTGGGAGATAGAAAGTGGAGGCTGATGGAGCTATTCGAGTAGGGAGAACGGATGGTGTCCGAGAAATAATAAGTGCCGGAGGTGAAGTAGATGTTCAAAAGTTGATCGTCTCCGGTCCAAGAGTTCAACGCTGTGAAGAGATGAGAAATCGAACGGATGTGATGTCGATGACGAGATGACGTGTGATCGATGGTGATGATGATCACCTTGAGAGAGATCGTCCTGAGTGCTGATGACGAAGGTGTTGTTTCCGGTTGTCTCCTCGTAGATGATGTAAAAACGGGCGATCAGGTTTCCCATCCTTACGCTACCTTGAGCCACTCCCTGGCCCGGATTTACGTAGACAGACAACGTCCGATTGTCTAAATATAGAACATCACGGACACCCGCGTCAGCTTGGACGCTCTCGTTGAAATTTGCTCCCGTCAGATTCACCCTTCCATCAACTAGAATATATTATATATTTCATCTACAACCTTGTAGATGAGAGAATATCACCTGATAGTACCCTGACGGTATTTGCACCGAAGACGGATATGTTACACACACTCTCGATCGTTGTAGAAGTCCATCCGGCCAACATTTCAATCTCATTTCCCACCATCGAACAAGAATACAATGTACCAAAACCACTCTGAAAGCCTGGAATTTCTCAGAAGTTTCTCCGTCGACATGCTCACCCTCGAATCGGTTTCCATCGATGATCAGCTGGTTGATGGAAGGTAAATTGGGTATCTCTCCCTCCAGATGGTTGTAAGACAGATCGACATCGCTCAGGCTGGATCCAGACAGAGTAGAAGGTAGGGCTCCTGTCAGACTGCAGTTCCTGCATGCAAACGAACTCAGACTACTGGAGAAGACGTAATGTGGGGGAAAAGGTGGTAATTTTGACCCAGAGAAATCGGCCTGATACAATTGCGGTCCCAATTGTGAAGGCCAAGCGGTGAGGGAGGCTACAGTGGCTCGTTGTAGTTCAGGGCCTTCTATGACCGAGTAGAATGAGGTGTCGAAAAAAGTGCCCGCGGTGAAATTGAGGGATTGATAATGGGTGGTGCTGGTGGTCACGTGACCTCCGTCTGCAGTGAGGGAGAGGAAGGGAGTAGTGTTGAGATGGACATTAGAGTGAGACACGAGCATGATCGAAGGATAGTAGAGGTAGGAGGCATCTTGATTCCATTCATCGATCTGATTGCAAATGAGATCCCGTTGGTGATCGAAAGACGATGGAGGTGGTTCACCTGAGAGTGAGAGACATGGATTTCACTGGGCGGGCCTCCGAGCAAGACATCGGCGATGATGCTGTCCGAGATGGACAAGACTAGATTCCCATACAGGGTTTCGAAATGAATGAGGTCGGCTCTCATTCCCCGGGCGATCGAAGATGAAAAATTGGACCTCTCGATGGTGACCTGACCTCCCGCGGAATAATAGCCAGCGCTGAGCAGCAGTGGGAAGTCTGAGAAATGACTGTCCATTAAGGTCCAATCGGGAGAGTTCACGCTGAGGGAGCCGATCGATCCGGTTCCATTTGTGAAGGTGCAGTTCGTCCAAGTAGGGTAGAGGTGTGAGATGCTCGTGTTGAAGAATTGGCTGTGTGAAGCGAATACGTGATTGGTGCTCTGATCCGTCCAGAGGCATCCAGACATCATGGAGGAATCGACAGCCACCCAAGCTGAGGTTGTCTGCAGCTCGGTGTCGATCATTGCGATGCGACTGAAATTGATGTTTCCTGGGGTCCTAAAATACAAGTGGCTGCTCTGGAATGTGGCATCTGCAAGTGAAAATAAGAGGAAGCTGGTGATTGAGTTCGAAGTGAGATCGACTGTAACGTTGTTGTATACACCCCCCAGGAGCTCTATAGTCATGTCGATACTGGCGGAGTTCAAGTTACTCTGAACCCCTGATCCAGGTCAATCATCCAATCACAAATCAAGCACGATTCACCTTCTGTGAAATTTGATGGAGAGAGGACAAGATACTGCGCCGAGCAGATCGAGAATAGACAGAACAAGAGGAGCGACCTCATCGGCTGGTGTTTCGCTTCGGGAGAGTGGGGACTTCTGCGTATCTGTATTGTCTGCGGAACAAGCACCTTAGATCTTGCTCCCATGGTAGTGGTCTCGTCAGATAGGCTAATGATCCTAATAAACGCCGGGACGAAGAGGAACAAGGCTCTGTGAACTCGAGTTGTTCCCTGCTGAAGTGGCTTCTGACTCTTCGCATGGAATCATCAAACACACTTATGCTAGGGCCACACAACAGTACCGTGCTGACATATGGAAGAGCCGTTGTGACGAAGAATTTGAAAGAAGGTCGCATCGGTTTCATCTTTTTTCAGACTCGGTGTTTGGAGAGAATAAAAAGTCGGAAACAAACATCTGTTCAGGGCAACATCATGTCCTTTCTCAAGTCCCTTCCATCCTATTCGAAGGATAATTTCTCACAGATGCAGAATGATTCGAAGAGATTGACGAGTAAAACGGTGGAAGAAATATCATCGATCATTATCTAAACGATACAGCGATCGCCAACGGTATACACACCTACACATAATACTACTGCTCCCCCCAGTCAAGGTATTCATCATCACCTCATCCATTTTGTTCACACAGATTTGCAGTGATCACCTGCGATAATACGAGTCTCTTGATTCGCCATATGTCCATCATCGACGATAAAAAGAAGACCGCAAAGGTGATGCGATGCATCTACATCACATCTGATCTCTTCAAGAGAACGCGGGTGGAACAAAACGAACAGAAATTCGAAGATAAACAACGGATTGCGAAGAAAGTCACACGGTAAGCTGAGAGGGACAACGAGTGAAAGGTCAGATTTAGTTCTGATGATGGCTCATCAGTGAAGTTTATCACATTCATGAGGAGCAATAGACTCTCTGAGCTGTATCGAATATTTGTCCCGATGTGACCAATTTATATTCAGAGGCACTTGCAATCTCTGCGCGATATAACACCTCTAGTTCTCGTGTATGATCAATCATAGTCTCGCTGAGATGAATGTGGAAACGAAGAAAATTAGCGAGTATTTTACAATAACTTCGCAGGGCGAAGAGAATAAGGTGTCACTTGTCTTTGTCCAGTCATTCTCACCGGTTCGCGATTGCTCTTTCTTTTGGAGGACAATTCAGACTTCAGCCCAGAATGACAAAGACAAGCAGCGTCCTCTTCCTTCTGTTGCATCTATGGACTCTGGTTCAATCCGGCTGCGGTCCCTGTGAAACGTTTCACTGGGCGGGCAACTTCACCAACTCTCACACAGACAAAGCATTTCCCCTTATCTTTCGCATCACACAGACAGGTGAAGTAGTCTCAATGGATGCGATCGTCAACTGATCCGAAACAGCATTCGATGGTTCCATTCGTATGGTGTCAGGAAGAGATGAACAGACATTAACGGTCTGCAAGGATGAGCAGTGCTCAAGCCTGTCCTCTGATGTCCTCACCATTCCGTTTCGGAACACGTTCGTAGACATCGACATCGACTACAACAACCAATACTCCCTGATATTGTTGGAAGAGTCTGTCCGATCACCCATGGGTCAAGCGGTACGACGCCTTTTACATCACGGTGTTTTAACGTCCGCAGGTGTGTGAAGCAGGAGACTCCTACCTCTACTTTCGTGATCTCTCGTTTGTTTGTCTCAAGGCTACCGATGAACAAACCCAAGATCATCGTAAGTACGTGAAGGTGATGAAGATCGGCGCTGCCACTGATGCCCTGGGATCTCCCCTTCCAGAAGCGTTTGCAGAAGTGACCTCCAGCTCGAACCCCGGTGAATAGAGAAGATGTGATTATCACCCCTTCTCACACGTGCAGATAACAGAAGCATCGCCATGACATTCGACACACAACGACAACAGATAGCTTCCATCACCCTCTTGTCCATTCCAAAGTGAGAACTTCACCCGTTCGTGACTTCAAATTGATTTCGAGCAGAGGTTACGCAGGAAAATATTTCTTCGCTGGTGCTGCTCACGCTGAAGGTGATGCTTCATCATCAAACATCTAGACGTAAGGATCTGATACCTCGACAGGATTAGGATGGGCCGTGCTGTTAGAGACGAACACGATCTATTTCACACATTGCAATGGTTCCTCTCGATCGTGCGTCTGTCATCATCTCTCCATCTGATGAGTACAGCACGTGTGTCTTCTCTGAGAGCATGAGGATCGATGTCAAGAGTATAGAGGGAAGGTTGTTCACAGAGGAACCACTGTCTATGACTTGGTCTTCTGGACTGCCCGTCTTCTCTGTCGCTCTACAAGGAAAGGGTTTAATGTCTATCAGGTGATGTCTTCTCCCAGAAAATTTGAATTTGAATTCTCATCATCCCATCAGATGTCACGATGTCTTCTGCAACAAAGTAACACAGAAGATGGTGAGAAGATCAAAAGAGAAAGACGAGAATAACTCGGATAGATACTGGGTAACATGGACCTCATCGCAGGCTGCGTCACGAACGACACGACTGGCTATCCCTTCTACTCTCTCTTGGATCGTCGCGGAAGGTGCAGACGAACTCTTCTCATTTTGTGTTGACATGTCATCAGCTTGCACGTGGTGCGTTGCTCAGATAGTGGATGCCATAACATGGTGAAGAATAAGATCGGAAGGGTGGACATGAAACAAGGATCGACGGCACATTTGAAGACTACATCTCAGTGGGGTGTCGTTCAGGTCGCAGTCATCACGACACGTTACGTGGAAGAACAGATCCATCCGGTGATGATCATCGTGATGTCATCGCAACGTCTGACGATGAATTATAGGGTGTCATGAGTATTTACGATTCGACCGATGTTTATACTTACAATTCGTGCGGGCTGAGTGTAGACGAACCTTCTGCACCTATCGTGGTCGACGTGACAGAAACTTCTCAATCGATTTATCTCCACGGCTCTGGATTATGTCAGACTTCAGATTACTACTGTACAGGTGAAGTCATCATCTTCCATCTCTTCGAACTCCATTCGATCTCGTTTTCACTTTCGTCCAGTCAATGACATGATCATTTCGAGACTCGAATTTGGAAGAGATGGATTCTTCTGTGAGATACCCACCTATCTGGCATCTGGCTTTTACCATCTCAGTTTTTCCCCCGGGTTTGTGAGTGTCATCAGATGAATCTATGGAGAGCTCACATCGTCGATGTGCAATCGATGAACGATGTATAGGTCTCCTCTGCAGCGAGAATCTATGTCGAAAGTGTGATACTTCCAACGGACGACAGAGTATCCACCACTTCTTCGTCTGCTCTCTCCTCTACATCGGCCCTCTCAACTTCATCGATCGAATCGTCGATGACTTCCACGAGTGAAACCACATCAACTTCGGTCGAGTCATCCATCACATCATCATCCATCACATCGACCATCGAGATCACATCGACTTCATCGGATGCACCGGTCACATCGACCTATTCGACCATCGCGATCACCAAGCCCATCGAGACGGGACATCACGGATCAGGTGACCTTCTCATCACGATTTCGATGTGATGCAGACATTGATTCTCGCAGATGGACCAGATCGTAAGAAGATTGAGAAGATTGCCACAATCGTTCTCTACGTCCTCATCTTAGCTCTGGTCACATACGTCCTCTGTATGAAGATCAGAGTGCGTTGAACTTCCCTTCTGGAAGATAAATCAATAGATCCAAATTAATTCAGTCCGAGTCATTCGTCTGTGTGTGGGGACTCTTTCACACTTGTCGGAAGGTTTCATCCTCTGGTGTCACTTTGAATGTGTTGAAGTGAGCATCGCATGATGGCTGTGGTCGAATGCAAGACACGTGTGAAGCTCGGTCGCAGGATATGTGACGCAGCCGCGAATTCCAAGAAAAAGGTCCCCAGCTCTACAACTTTCGTTTCATTATTGACACCCCAGTGGTTTCCGCACATGAGCAGCACAGATTGTTCAGAACCCACACAAGAGTGATTGAGACCTTCGACGCCATACCCTGACAACTTGCTTCAGGTACCACCATGAGCCGAAATCACGACCCGTTAAAGTGAATGAGAGACTGAGCTGGGGGATATTCACATCTGACCGTTCAAAATTCAATCATGAGGAGCTGAAAGAGTCCACTGTTCTGATCGGCCGTCAAAAGTGATTCGATCACATAATGGAAGAGCTCACCAGTGATAGGAAGTGCCATATCGTATTGGATGATATCAAAGTATCTGGATTTCATCTCAAGATCACGAGAGAGAGTGACATCACATTTGCAGAAGATACGAGGTGAATCTAACATCATCCACCCTCCTCCTCACGTTTAATTAGCACGAACGGAACTTTCGTCAACGATACAAAGATGCAACACAAGTGTCCCGTTCCTCTCTGTGATGGAGATGTCATTTCCATCGCAGCCAAGAGGTCTTCACCCGAATGTGATCCAACCACTCCATCATGATCTGACCGATCCGCAGGTGTCGTCTCATACACCTACCGAGAATTAAAGAAGAGAGACGAGCTGACCGACAGCATGACAGAGTTGAGGCAAGTGTATGATGTCAGAGACATCATAGGAACGTGAGTACTCCATCTTTGATGCAAACGCTCATGATGTCAGGGGCAATTTCAGTTCTGTGCGTTGTGGTATTCACCGTACAACGGGTAAAAAGGTGAAGACTCACGATTCAAAACCAACAAGGAAATTTTTCCCTCCATATTCTACGTTTTAAAATTCAAATTGTGACCAGGTGGCCATCAAGTCGATCAACAAGGCGAGATCACTCATGCTGCGGCTCGACGCAAAACAATTGCAGAGAGAGATCGATATTCTCGCTAAAATCAGACACGAAAATATCGTGAGAATCTACCAAGTGTTTCAAACGGACAAGTACATCCACATCATCTTAGAACAGTGAGTCGTCGAGTTTCCATCGAAATCTCTCGCTCATGATCATCAGTGCCGGTGGTGGTGATCTATTCGAACACATCCTGAGGGAGGGAAACTATAATGAGATCGAAGCTAGAAATCTGTTCGAACAAATGTTAAAAGCTGTACATTATTTACACGAGAAGGGAGTTTCACACAGAGACCTGAAAGTGAGCGTTTACATCGTTGTAGATGAGAAATTGACGTGAAATAGCCAGAGAACATCTTGCTGTCGGATGATCGGTGCAATCAGATCAAATTGACGGATTTCGGTGCGGATTTATTTCATTTTATTCTTGTCTGAGCGATAAAAGGGTTGGCCAGAATTGTTGGAGACAGTGAAACGATGAAGACAACTTGCGGCACTCCCCAATACATCGGTGATCATCCATCTTTTCACCCTGATCTCGTCGTCTCATCATCCATCATCATCATCGCGACCCACATCATCTGATGATCTCGAACAGCCCCCGAAGTCATACAATTGTCGCCAGAGGGTAGTGCGGGTTACTCGAAGCAAGTAGACATGTGGTCATTAGGGGGTATCCTCTACGTCATGTGAGAAGAAACGGAAATCTCCGGGGTGACGAATAATGTCTTTTCAGGCTCTGCGGTGCTCCTGCTTTTGAAGAGGGAAAATCGACACCTCTGTACGATCAGATATGTAAAGGTCTCTTGACATTTCCAACAGATCAATGGATGGACGTGTCCGATGAAGGTAATCATCAACATACATCATCACAGCTCATCATATCACACCACAACGTCACCACAAATATCACATATATCACACATATATCATATGCAACATCACATCTCCATCACATCTGCATCTGAACATGCAATAGCGCAGGACCTCATCCGAAAGTTATTGACGGTAGACCCTCTGAAGAGAATCACCTCAGAAGAAGCTCTGAGACATCCGTGGTTTCAGTTGAGTTCCAGCTCTCAAGGAGAAGACAATTACACCCCGTTCAGTCAAGACTCCGAAGGCCAACCGAAAACTCTCACCGGCGTGAAGCGAAACATGGTAGAGAAGATGAAACGAAGGGGCAAGAGACAGAGGGGAGACGATGATGATGATGACGAAGACACCATCTTCTCCATCGAATGAAGATGATGCATCGGATGATTCCTTCTCACACGAAAGACGTTCTCTCCTTCATGAATATTTATTTGTTTTACAACAAAAGACTCAATCGTCCTCTCCTTCGGGCTCGGCAAACTGTCTTCCCTTCTCTCCAAGCTTAGACTCGATCTCTTGGATGGTGTGCTCCAATGGTGCCATCTCTTTCTCCTCCACCAGATCGAACTCTCTGATGAACAGATAAAAGTGCTAAAATGGTCGTTAATCTCTTCGTCTACAATGAAGTTGTAGATGGAGGGTCTACCTTGAAGGCGGTGTTGAGATGAGCTTCAACTCCCAAATCCATGATCTCTCTGGCATGAGAGTAATATATGTGGGCGTAGATGCGGAAGAGCTTCTTAAAGATAGTCTTCACGGTGGACTTGAACGTCTTGGGGAACGGTGCATCTGTTGATGTTCAGATGACATGATTCAGTATGAGACGATCTCACCGTCACTGGTTGGGAACACGGACTCATCTTCTAAAATACCTTGCACCCACGTCATCAGATAGTCGGCGTATTCGGGTGCAGACACTTTGATGGGCTTCTTCACTTTCTTGTCATCGGCCCACAAGTACTCGTATCTGTTTCGATGAGTCGAGCTCATCTCTTTCGATGCTCACTTTGAACCGGCCGACATGACTGGACAGGTGGTGGGAGTGCAAAATTCGGCGATGGATCCATACAGGAGATTGATCTGATTAAAGAAGTCGATGACTGCACCGAAATCAGATTATATGAATCATTGACCTGTCATGCAGAGAAAGAGATAGGTTCGGTGCTCACCATTGACTGCAAGCCATTCGTTGATATCTTCTCCGGGGGGTAATTTCACAGCGCCTCTGGACTCTTGTAAGTAGAAGGTTCGACAGACAAAGAAGAAGACCCTCTCACCTGAGATCACCGCTGCCCAAAGTGGCCGTAAGTTGTTTGTGGAGGTCAAAACGCTTCGAACCATCCTTGATCGTCTTCTTGGAAGCCTTGAAGGTTCCATTACCTTTGTTACCGCTATAAATGAGCGATCAGCGACAGAATGTCTCACGATTCCATATCTATCCGATAGAAAGAGTGATGTCTAAACGGTATGGAAATGAATACGCACAGCATTTTCAACATCTTGCAGGTCTTTCTTGTGCTTGCCGCACGCTACTACTACAGAATGAGGGAGGTGATGTGTGGCCAGGAAAAATACGTTCTGCGGAATTTTGACCACAGTGACTACAACCCGAACGCTCAAAGAGAGCCCGCACGACGCTGCCTCCCTCTATCCTCTTAATCGCTGACTGCTAGCACTGTCTTTGGTCACGTGGAGCTTTAGAACTTTCACGGTTTCAGACAAAGTTAGCGAGGGGGAACGAAATCCGAAGCGGAAGAATTCGTCTGCGGATCCCTTCATTGTTTTTATTTCGAAATTCCACCGAAGAGGGCAACAGGAGGAACTGCCTGACCAAGTTATCTGAAGAGGAAGAGACAGACGAGTGAACGTCTGCCCGTTTTAGAAGAGTACACGCACGCACACGTACAAAAGAAAGTATGGATGGATTTGCAAGCCCAACGGGGGCGAACGAGCTACTGGAGTGTCCCATCTGCTGTGAACTGTTCAATAATGCAACGGAGACGTTCTGTGGCCATGCATTTTGTGGTGAGTCGATGTCTTCCAATCTTCGGTCCCTCATGTTTATCAGAATACTGCATTGCCAGGTGCTTGGAGCACGAACCCGATGTCTGTCCCGTCTGCAGAAATGACCCTTCCCCGATTCATCCCTCCTTCACAATCCGACGTATCGTAGAAGAATGGAGGACGATGAGGGGTATCCCACTGGAAGACGACGAAAGAAAGACGGCCGCAGAAGAAAAACAGACGGGCAACAATCATTACCTTAAGGGGGAGTTTGCGGATGCCATCAAACATTACACCAACGCCATAGGTAAAGAAGATTTCACACTCATCTGAACCTCCGTTGATCCATTGATAGAGGAAAGCCCCAGCGCGATTCTATATGGAAACAGAGCTACGGCCTTTTTCAAATTAAACCAGTGGAAACTCGCTCTCTACGACTGCGACAAAGCCATCAAGATGGACTCGACTTACGGTGCGACATACTCCATCACATTGTATCTTAATGTCTCACAGTCAAGGCCTATCTCCGCAAGGGACTCTGTCTCGAACAACTCAAGGAATACAACCAAGCCTATCAGACTTTCAACGAAGTCAAGCGATTAGACAAGAACGGTCAACTCAGAGAGGAGACCGATCAAGGCATCAAGCGCGTCCACCAACTGGCCGCCATCCAGTCCAACGTCGCACCACCGGCGACTTCGCATCAGGTTCCTCCACCGGCTGCCGCTGCTCCTCCACCCAACAACGCTTACCGTCCACAACAGCCAAACGCTGCTTACGGCCAGCCTCAGAACACAAACTATGGAGCACAGAGCTACAGGAACAGCAACCCCAACTACAGACCTCCATACGAGCAGCAGTACCCCGGCAGAGCTCAGAGTGGCAGCTACCCCGGACAGAGAAGGAGGGAGACACGTAACGATTGCAGCGTGCAGTAGAGGGAGGCAGATGAGAGGCTCTGGTGTACCTAGGAGGAGATGACAGATTCAAGTTCATGGATGTGCTGCGATGTGGGATACTCGTCTCTCTATCTATCCAAGCAAGGAAACGTATTTGTAGCACCATTTTGATAAAAAAAAACAAAAAGAGATTCTTTTACGTTCGTGGGGTGAGATCATGATGGGGGCACCGATGGAGGTGGATTCACATGTGTTTCTCATCATCTCTCTTGGTTCGTCACCTACGACAGGATAATTTGTCTCTTGAAGAGAACGGCTGTCAGCAACAGACAGCCGAAAAAAGTTGGCTCAGTTTTCTGTCGCATCACTACTTCTCACTTTTCCATGTGGCTGCGACACTTGACCATCACGTTGCTCCTCTTAGGTTTGACTTCTTCTCAAATCATCGTGGGGTATGTTGAAGATTGGGCGATCTACCAACCGGGTGTATGCAAATTAGAAGATGGACAGGTGATTCGATAGCTTCCTCACGAATACTGACAGAGAAAAGTTGCAATATAATCGTTACACACACATCTCAGTCGTGTATGCAAACTGGATCAATGGGACAGATATCGTCACTCCTCAATCGAATGGTACGTGAACACCTGATCCCATTTTTGACTCGCCGTCATAGGTGCTGATGGTGAGACTGGCATCTATCAACAGTTGAGGAATGATGCGGAAAGACAGGGCGCTGATGTCTCATTCTTGGTGAGCACCTGTCTCTCCTCTCTCACTAATCGTCGTCAGATCACATTCTTCGGACCGAGGACAGACACAGCCGGACAGATCGAACTGTTGGGAACCAATGAGACCATGAGAAAATTGTTCGCAAGGGCTGCGATTCAATACGTCCAGAAGCACAACTTCAGTGGCATCGATCTCCATTGGCAATGGACAGCCAAACAACCCGTGAGCCACACGACATCCATCACATCACATCATTCCTTCGATGCATCGAGATGTGACTCCGATCAGCCATCCTATTCTCTATCGACATTGCAAACGATCCGCGATCAGATGTTCGAGATGAACGCCACGTATCTGAATCTCACGATATCTGTACCCGGCGACACCTTCATCATCGATCAGTTACAGATCGACAAGCTCGCCCCCCTCGGTGAGTCTGATGGAGGGACAGAAGTGGCTGATTGTAGATAGCCGATTGGCTGACCATCATCTCCCTCGATTATTTCGGAAGTTTTTCGGGTCAACAAAGTGGCACCTCTTCTTCCTCTCCTTACTCTCAACTATACGACGCCGTACAAGCTTATCTGACTCTGTTACCTCCTCAGAAAGTTCGTAGAAATTTCCCCTATATATCTGACTCGTTGTAGTTGGTCATATCTATACCAGATTACGCTTCTACGTACACTCTCAAAGATACGAACGTGAATGCGCCGGGATCTGCGGTGGTGGGTGGTGGTACACCCGGTTGTCAGAATTCATCCGGTATACTGCTTGGACCCGAGGTGGCTCGTTGTAGACGGACATAAATCTGAAATATTGCAGGTAGAAGAGCTGATCATGAAGCACCCAGACAGCGTACGATACGATGACGTCACGAAGACGTCATACCTCGTGATCGGTATGATATCTTATAGAACGACCAATGACTTGTATAGATGACCAATGGATCGGCTATGAGAGTGAGAGAACGATAAGAGATAAGGTAAGATGTCGTGTGAGATGTCATAGTCCCAAAATATTGAGACACTCAGGTCGCATTGGTTACAAATTCTCATTTGAAAGGCGTCATGATTTGGACCACACACAACGACAATTCATCTCTACTCGTCTACAACGCATTCCACCCTATCGAAATCCCGACCGAAAATGACCCGGAGTATTTTATTTCATTTTATTCTCACGTGCTCACGTCTTCAGCCACAAGAAATTTGTTATCGCTGCCGCCGTAGTCATCGGACTTGGTTTGTTCCTATTGATGACCATATCTGCCTTCTTCATCACAAAGAAACGTAGACAAAACAGACACCGTATGACAGGGTAATCTCTCGTGTCGACATCTACGAGACGTCTCAATGTAACAGATTGATACCACCGAACGAATACGGAACTGAATACGGAACTGAATACGGAACTCTGTCTTCAGAGGAACATCAGCAGAGGGGATACTACGGGGGAGGTACCAGAGAAGAGAAGCAGAATCTTCTGAGAAAAATATTGGAAGACGATCAGTGGGGTACCATCCCAGTCGAAGAGCTCAATTTGGGACGCGAGATCGGTCGAGGTGATCTACAACGACGAGTCCCAAATCTCTCGAATTAAATATCGGATATGATTTCATTTACACATCTATACGACATTGAAGGAGAACAGGGTCACAGGGTATCGTCTATAAAGGTAAATGGAGAGGCTCTTCCGTCGCAGTGAAACAACTATCCGTAGAGGGAGAAGAGAATGCAAAATCATACCTGGCCGAAATCGTCATCATGAAGCGTCTCCGCCCACACAATAACGTCGTGCAGGTAAAGTTCCTCTTTCGATATCACGAAGATGACGTCACCGCATTGAATTACATGTCTTTATAGTTTCTGGGTATCGCTCTGAACGTGAAGGAGAGCACTATGTGTGTAGTCACTCAGTTGTGTGAGCTGGGATCTCTGTATGACTTGTTGCATTCGAATGCGATCGTGGAGACGTTGGTCTTGGTGAATATCATCAAGGGGGTGGCGGCTGGTCTGTATCATCTGGTGAGATGGTTTTATTTCATTTTATTGTTGTCTGATCGAGAATAGCACACGGAGGGTATCATTCACAGGGGTGAGACTTTTCTGCAAATTTTATTTTATTCTCTCTTCGTCTTTCTATCGATTGAAATGAAGAGAGTTGATGTAGAATAGATCTGGCTGCCAGGAACATCTTATTAGACAAGACTTTCACGGGTAAAGTGTCTGGTGCGTCAAGATCATCCGTCATCATCTTCTGATCTCTGTAGACTTTGGACTCTCTCGAGTCAATCGAACGGGTGGAGAGAAGTTCACAACAACAATGGTTGGTCCTCTGAAACACATGGCACCCGAATGTCTCCTCTATTCCGTCTATTCAGAAAAGTCTGATGGTGAGATCAGACGGATGGTGGATGCGTCATCGATTGACTCTTCCAGTCTGGGCTTTCGGTGTCACGCTCTTTGAAATCTATGCTAGGTAGGTCCTCCTCATCTTCATCTTTTCAGATGAGAAATTTTTGTCATCATCACGATGTGATGTTCTACTCTAATTTTTCAACAGAGTCGATCCGTATTCAGAGTTTTCTCCCGTGGAAACCGCAACACGAGTTGTGATGAACGATCATCCGCTACGTCTGAAAGCGCCAGACAACATGTCCATTCCGATACAGAAGATCTTCAACGCCTGTCTGTCTACAGACCCCGCCGATAGACCCTCTCTTTCTAAGCTTCAGGAAGAGCTCGAAGTTTGTCCAGAGTTTTTTGTCTGAATAATTGATGATGAAATATGAAGATGTTCAAGTGTCGTCTTTTATTTCTCCGTCTTACGTTCATAGATGATTCTGTCTCAATTCAGTGTCTTCCTTTCCTCTTCTTCTCACTTGTCGTCTGTGATGTCCACACATGATGCATTTATTCAGAGTCCATGTGATCCATCCACTTTCTGTGATGAGTCTGGCTACCCACTTGTTCGATCTCCTTCTGCTCTTCCTCGCTCAACTCGATCTCTTTCAACAACTCCTTCATTCTGTTTTGACATCAGACGCTTTCGACAACTAATGAGGCATCATCACCTCTCCTCTTTGTTGGACGTTGTAACAGGTATGACGCCCTTGGCGATGGTCCACGCCATCAGAACTTGTCCTTCGGTGGCCTGATGTCTCTCTGCGATCTTCTTCAAGACGGGGTCCAAAGGTCCGTTTTTAAAGTGAACGAGAGGGGAGAGAGGGCCGTAAGCTTGGAGGGCGATGTTGTTCTCTCTGCAGTAATGGTAGAGAGGTTGGGCCTTCTTCCACACGTAAGGATGGAATTCGATCTGGTTGACGGCAGGACGGGTGAGACCTTCGAGCTACAGAGTTGAGTCCACGTATCACGATCGACGATGCACCCTCTTCAGATCGGAGACTCGAAAGTTGGAGACACCGATAGACTTGGCCTTTCCTTTCTTTTGGATGCTTTCTAGGGCCTTCCATGTCTCTTCGACTGTTGTTCCCTCCAGGATGGGAGTGTGGATCAAGTAAAGATCGACATGATCCAGCTCCAGATCGGCAAGCTGGCGATCGAAGGTCTGCTCCGTCTGCTGTCCGACGTTTTGACTGACCTGATCGTCGTTAGACGTAAAGGCAGTCATCTCCATTCACCTTGGTCGTAATGAAGAGTTGAGATCGATCCACACCGGAAGCCTTGATGCCTTTTCCTACAGATGATTCATTTTGGTACCTGATCGAAATGAGCTAGGCGAGACGTATTTCGATCACATCTGTGCGGTATCGAGGTGTCTGTATCCCACAGAGATAGCTTTTACCAATGAGTTAGCAGCATCTTGCTGGTATAGAGCTGTTCCAGTGCCAAAACCAATACCGGGGATGATCCTGCCGTCTCCTATCTTGAAATGTCTCAGGGCAGCCATGTCTTTGTCTGTGCGTGTATATATGATGCGATGACGCAAGCACCGATTTGTAGAGGAGCGAAATAGGGTTACCTTGGTTGCAGCAAGATTTCGAAAAGGTCCATAAGCATTCAGATCTGGGTCAGATGTAATAATAACCGCCAACATTTGAATTCGAACTGTATTAATGCACGGGCGAAGACTTGTCTCGTTATCGATAAACGTAACAGATTCGCGGTAAGAAGCGCGGAGGTGGTTGTGAGGATCTGGACGATCTCTGTGGTCGTCACAGAACCCAAAGAAGAGAAGGCTCCCATTCGTTCGCTCTCTGTACAGAGATCGTCCAATGGAATCACAGAACCCAAAGAAGAGAAGGCTCCCATTCGTTCGTTCGCTCAACCCAGGAGAGTCGTTCTCTTCCACTGTTCGCGATGACTGCAACTGGAGATGCTACGGGAAGGTGAGGAGAGAGGGCTCCACCACCGACCACTACAAGTGCAGCTACTTCGAAACCCACGGCTGTCAGGCGAAATTAAAGGTGAATCACTCGTCTCGCATCATCGATTCACACGAAGTATAGGTCATCAAGATCGGTGATGGAACACCAGATGTTTCGATCACGTGGAGCGAGCACACTCACACCGCACCGCTTTCGGTCCGCCCGTCCGCGGAGGTCATCGAGAGATCGGATAGGTTGCTATCTGCAAATGCCAACCCCGCTGCAGTTCAGAGGATTCTGCAGGCCGAAGCAATCGCTGAGGGGCGCCCGCAGACGGCTCCCACGAAAAAAATGTTGGAGAATCGTAAGGCCTACTTGAAGAAGTACTTACCAGCGAGAGATGCTGTGACGAACATCAACCAGTTGTTTGGGAAGAGAGGAACCCTGGCCGCCCGCTTTTTTCGTTACGGGATGATCATGCCGGACGTCATCTTCATCTTCATGCTGACCGAGATGAAAGACTTCTTCCTCGATCCCAACTGCGGTGATGCAACTCTACGATTACAGATCGTTGCTGATGATCATCGCAGGACAACAATATTTCGCTATTGACAGCAAATTTCGGTTCGTTGAGAACGAACTGACTCTGCTGACGATCTTGATCCCCATCGCTGGTGTTCTCACCCCTAGCATCTTCATCTATACGAGCGCCACATCCGCAGAAGATTACACCGAAGTATTGGATGCCGTCTTGAAGATGTTCAACGGGGAATGGAGGCCTTCGTACGCCATCATGAACGATGATGCAGATTTACGGTCGGCTGTGAGTTCTCTTCTCCCCAACTGCCGCATCATCTGCGATTCTTTTCACTTCATACAAGCGGTAAAGAATTCATTCCGTATTTCCATCGGATGGACGAACGATGATCGTGAGACGTGGAAAGCGGTGAGATCATCTTCGATCAGACTCTTGGTTGATGATCGAACAGTTGTGTCCCTTTTTCAACATGCTTTGGAAATCACCCACTCGAGAGATATTCAACAAGTTTGATGTTCTGAGAGAAACGTTCAAACGCCACAGAGCTGTATACAACTGGCTCTCAACTAATTTCGTCGAAGGTTGGATCACTGGAAGGGATCCAGCAGAGTGGGCTCAGTTTGGTCGTCCTCGAGCCATCCCCTCTGGAGGTGAGAGACTCAATCAATTTGAATTGAAATCGAAACAGACAAACAGCATGAGGCGTGGTATCAACGTGTAGAGCACGCGAGATGCACCCATCTACACAGAAAGATTGAACAATTCACGATCTTCATCCAACAAGAAGCGGTGCGTCATCTTGCCTCCGTCATCCAGCCAAGCGTGGAGATATCAAGTCGTTCAGTTGAAAGACCTACGCTTGATCTAAACGCAATCACGTGGTAGTATTGCAAAGGACTGAACTTAATCTACACATCGCTGGGCTGGCGGTTTGATTTGTCGGTGACAAAATAAAAATAGTGATTCACGAATGTCACTGTCTCGTTGTTTGTGGAGTCGTGACAGCTGTCGCCACACTTTTCGACCCCTGATTCTTCTCTAGACGTGATACAAGACGGGGGAACATCCGACCTCATCATCAGAGGTTATTCTACGTTTGGACTCATTTAGGTGCGTTGGACAAACCATTTAGACTGGCAGCATGCTGCGAGTGGTCCGTACAAAATTCCTCAATTTCCTCGCCACGAAATGGGGAGCGACAGTCTTCTTTATAGGACTATTCATATCCTTCAACTCCATCTTGCAGTTGTTGACTGTTGCATTTCCTCACAATGAAATCGTCATCCAGCTTCCCACAAGTGAGTTGGATCTACTGAAGAGAGTATCTCCGAAGGTTCTAACGTTAATGGAATAGGGGCATCGATCGTATCGAGTCCTGGGTATACTGCCGAGTTATATGAAAACATCGACGTCGTGTTCACGTGGGTTAATGGAACAGACCCTCGCCACATCGCAGGTGATCTCGATCACGTTCATATTCTCGATCGATCGAGAATGTTTCCGTTCCATGTAGCTGAATCTCTTCAGCTCTGAGAGAAACCAAGATCAAGTTCTTAGGAGAGATATGTGAGTCGATGTTTACTTACCATCGTCCAAAATCACACGTCGAATGTGCGATTGACAAATTTCAGTTCGCTTGTGCAACAGCACCGAAGTCCCCGAGAAGCACAATTGCACTCGGGATGAAGAGACTAGCAGTCGATTCAAAGGTAATCATCCCCATGCGAAATGCATTCTCACCTCATACAGACAATGAGGAGCTGAGATACTCTCTACGCTCCATCGAAAAATATGCTCCTTGGGTGAATCACATCTATCTCGTCACGAACGGTCAGATCCCTTATTGGATCAACGTCTCTCACCCTCGCCTAACCGTCATCACCCACGTGAGCACCACTCTCATCGTCCTCTGAGCTCCATCATCATCACCATCATCACCTCCCTGTGTGGAACGCATCCGCTTCGTCTGATCATGTCATCACAGGAACAAATTTTTGCCAACCAGAGCCACCTCCCCACCTTCTCTTCTCCCGCAATCGAAGCGAATCTACATCGCATTCCAGGTCTATCTCCAAAATTCATCTACTTCAACGATGACACCATGCTGGGAAGAAAAGTTTACCCGGATGATTTCGAGACGAAATCAGCGTACGTATCGTACGCTTCTGACGTGGGCTGACGCCATCACAGGGGACAGAGAGTCTTCCTGGCTTGGGCCGTGCCCAATTGTGCAGAAGGTTGTCCATCATCGTGGATCGGTGATGGTTTCTGTGACCAAGCTTGCAATTGTACTGCCTGCGATTTTGACGGGGGAGACTGTAAGAATGTCACGACGAGCGCTGGAGGTGCCAGTTACAATGGTGATCTACAACGTTGTAGATGGATGCTGAATTATGACAGCGGGTAACAATAATTACGCCGGAGGTAACAACAATTACAACAATAACAACAATAACCGAGCTTCGGGTGAGTCGTCTACACCGTTGTAGACGGAAGATTGACGCTATATTTAGCCTACTGTGCCTCTGGCTGCCCTGACTCTTGGATCGGAGACAAGTTTTGTGATCGAACTTGTAGAGTGGCCGAATGTGGTTTTGACGCTGGTGATTGTGACGTACCGGAAATACAAGAGCAAGTGTACGGTTTGATGCTCAACGAGACGGTGAGTTGGCTAATTGTAGATCGTGTCAAGTGACCTCCACACAGACGGAATTTATCGAATTTCCCCCCGGGATTCCCGCAGCTTACCTCAATCTATCCGAGGTGGGCAGTTTTCCACCAATTTTCTCCCGTTTTCACACGACGACAGGTCATCGGTACGGGTAGAGTGTCAGACGGCTCACACGACAACATCGTCCTCATTCGAAGTTCTACCATATCTCAGAAGCACAAGATCATCACCTTCACTTTCCACAAGAACATCCAGAGGCAATCGGCATCGGTAGAAATCAACATCGACAAGGATGGATCCAAACTACAACTCCGCTTCAATATCAGTCACGTGACCGGTGGGTGATGGATGGCTCGTTGTAGTCTGACGTCATCAGCGACGGATAACAGTACGAATTTGGAAGAAATGAGCCACAGTGGAGTGACTGCCATGACAATGATCCCTTCTGAAGCACTTTTCACCGGTACGGGTAGCTCACCTGCAGTCTCGGAGGAGGTCATAGAGGGCCCAAGGGACATTCAAGAGCCCGAAGTGGTGAGTCCATCAGTCTCCTCGTCACACGGTGTAGAACGATGCACCGTGACGAATGCGTCATGATAGAGATTCAAAAGTGACTCGTTGTAGAAGCGTAACGCCGTACCGCAAGAGGAATTACCCGAAGAACTACAACGCGCCCAGAGAGCCATTCAGGTGAAATGTGGGAGAAATCTCACGGAAAACTGAAGATCTACAGAAGAGACAGATGTACGAAGAGAGAGATCTGAAGGGTGTCACCCCTTTCAACATGCTCGATGACAGGGACTACAACATCACGGAGCATGTCGTATCTTCCATCCGAGATGTCTTACATCTCGACCGCGATACCATCGTCAAGATCCTCACCATGGCCAAGGACAGGTGGAACAAAATTTCGAGACGCCTCGTTGTAGATGGCTGATATTTTCGTCAGATTTCATCTGGATAACATGACATCGAATGATACGCATTGGTACACACGCGCCGCAGAAAAATTGAAAGAGATGAGAGACTACGAGAACAGGGGAGATATCAAGCATCAACCATGGGTGAGCCGCCTCGTTGTAGTCCAGCTCACGTTCCGCAGAACGAAGATGAGACGTCAGTTCAATGGGACTGGGACAAGTCACGTGATCAGAGTGACGTGAGACCGGCCACCGGTAGAAAACTGAAGGACATGTACGGTGATTCACTCAAGTTCGTAAACTCCTTGATGAACGCCGCGTACGGTTCAGTCGCTAGAAAAGTGAGATCTCCGTGAAATTTCACGAGAATTCAAATCGACGATACGAACAGGTGCCCGCTCACATGCCGCATTACATCAATCTGGAGACACTTCAGGATCTACACAAGATGTGAGATGAAATGTCGTGGAGATGTCACGATTCTGAGACTCTCCAGGTGGCCCGACAAATGGGATGCCACGTCATCGCATCAGCTGAGAAGTCCACAAGACATGCAATTTGCATTTTCCTATTTTTATTTCATGATCCACCAACTCGGTGTGTTCAATATGACCGAGGTGGGCTCGTTGTAGACAGACTCTCGATCGTTCGAATTCATATTGAGAATGTATCAGACGTGGTACGAGTATTTGGATGTCAACGAAGACGGTTGGCTGAACGACAATGAATTGAGGACGACAGCAGCACACATCGGTCCCCTCCCTTTAGAAGAGAACAGCGTGGCCGATCTCCAATACACTCTTAGAAATTGTAGTGAAGGAGGGAACATCACACTCGTCACCATGATGAGCTGTGAGACGGTGTACCGCAAGGTGAGGGAGATCATAGAGACATCATATTCCATGGCATGACATCATGACATCCATCTGACATCGAATAGCTGAGGGACCACTTTGGTCAGAAACCGAAAAATCGGTGAGATTTCTGTGAAATTTCACGCTGACCGTAATTTCAGCCACGAGATCATGGACACAGAAGAAGTGGCCTTCTTGATGATCGGACTCAACGTCACGAACGTACAGAAGTCACTGGATGGAATTCGGGAGAGGAGACAAAAGTTTATCTGTCTGAACGACAACATCAACCACACGGACCCACGTGCACCTCAAGTTTTAGAGGCAATCAAGTACTTCTACGACTCTCTCTTCCCGTTGAAGTCCACTTTCGAGTACCCGGACCACATACAGAATCCACAGCTACACTTGGATGAATTCCCAGAGCCATACAAGTGAGATCGATTCGGATTGGTTCGATAGACATCTCCTCCTTTTTTGAGAGGCTGATGACGACGCAGGACACCGAAGGAGAGACAAGAGTTGGCATCGAGGTTGAGCTTGAGCAAACACTACGTCATCTATACCATCCTCACTCTGTTCGTTCTCTTCTCCTGTCTCATCTTCCTCTTACTGCGGCGAGGAGGTATGTCTCATCATCTTTGCAGTGATGATGAGATCGTCTGACGTAAACAAACAGCCACCAAGGGTCAGAGCAGCTCTGAAGATGAAGCGAGAAAGAGGAGAGAGAAGAGGTTCCTCATCATGTTGAACACGGCATGAGATGAGAAGAAAGGGGCTGAAGCCCGCTGAGCGTGTTATCAAAAGAATAAAACATCGAAAAGTCATTTATTGTTCGTTGTAGAATACGTCACACACATCGGATCATCATCACCATGTCGCTGGACATCCGGGTAAAGAGAGTAGATCGTATATACAGACCGGGAGTATGTGAACCTAATCGATTATGTCTAACTCTTGATAGGATGACGTTACTGGAGTCGTAATCATTTCGACTCCCTCGAGAATGTCTCACTCTGGACTACGTCTCGTATTAGAAGGAATCGTCAATCTGAAAACGAGCCGTGGAATCATGGATTCCGGGGGTGCGAACAATGTCAAGCCATTTCCGAACATCTTTGCCACAGTCGGTCAGTTCTGATGTTTTATTTGATCAATTCCATATCTGTTGCCTCTGATTGAAATATAATCTGAACATCTCGGATGATATGTGAGCAGATCTGGCACCCGCAGGAAAGTTCGAGACTGGAGACACAGAAATCCCATTTGAATTCAAATTAGAGGCCATGACAGGAAACACTCTGTATGAGACATACAATGGAGTCTTCATCAACATACAATACTATATCCGTGCAGACTTACAGAGAGGAATGCTGGCCAAGAATCTGCAGAAGCAAGTCGAATTTGTCGTCGAGATCAAGGTTCGAAACATCATCAATCCCCATGCATCACTGACCACAACAGAGTCAACAGACACTTCCTCCATCTGAGCCCATCGATTTCACCATCACTCCGGAAGCCCTGGAGAATGCAAAGAAGGTGATCGCCATCATCTCATTTCGAATGAAGCTGATGAACGGAACAGAGCAAGAACATCCCACACTTTAAGATGAAGGGCCAAATCGATGCCAAGGTCTTCAATATCAACAAACCGTTCACTGGATACATCATCGTCGAGGAATGTGATGAGAAGATCCGCTCCATCGAAGTTCAACTCGTTCGAGTGGAGACCTGCGGAGGTGGGCGATCTCTCCTTGACGAATGATGATATCTGGATCACATCATGATGACGTGATCGACAGGCGGTACAGATGGTGTGTCCAAAGAATCAACCGAGATACAGAACATCCAGGTGATTTTCGTACACTTCACATCACATCACGATCGATCATCCCACCTGGAGAGATGATGATGATGATGCGTTCCACTCGATCTCATCATCGATCAGGTAGCAGATGGTGATCCGCAGAAGGGCATCTCGATTCCACTCTTCATGGTTTTCCCTCGATTGTTCACCTGCCCCACTCTCATCACGAAACAATTCAAGATTGAATTCGACGTGAACGTGGTCATTCTGCTGGCGGATCAGCACGTCATCAACGAGAATTTTCCCATCAAACTACTCAGAGTGGACGAGTCTGATTCCATCGGTTCTTATTGAATGAAAACGTGTCACTCTTTCTTCGCATGCTCGTGTCGATCATCATCCAGATCCGCTGTGTCTACTTCTCCTTCTCGGATCTGCTTTCTTTGTTCCTCAAACAAGCTTGGAGCCCAGCGGAGTCGATAATGCGAAATCTCCCGACGAATGTACGTAGTTACCTGTCGATTGCCACAGGATAGAGTCCATGCAATTGGATCGATGTCTGTGTGGAGTGGGTGAGATGATACGTCAAGAGAGGACTGGGGTGAGAGACGCTCCAAATTTGGGTAATTGATAATTGTCCTGTCTATTTGTGTTATTGTTGCCAGCCAACCTATAATCGGAAACACAACCCACAGCCCTCCGTTCAACAGATCTTTTAAAGCCTCACGCAGTAACGAAAGGCTTCAAAGTCGAACGCGAGATGGGTTCTGGCATCTCATTTCGATCCATCTGGATCATCCATCTGTTTCTATTCGTACCCATAGTATGTGGAGCTTATAGCACTGCGACGACGATGAGGACGATTTGGCAAACATTAGGAGGTAGGGTAATCGGTCTTTCTTTGATTCTGAGACCATTCAGGTTCGACGAGTTATTGGAGAGGAAGTAATGTGAGCTCACTGCGCGAACTCTTGATCATCGCACAGTCGATGATATTACACGCAAGTCCGAACAGAATCTGACCATTTCTCAGATATGCAATGCTGCTGATTTCATCGGTGTCACCTGCGATGGCTATGGCAACCCAGCGCAAATCAACCTTTATGGCCTTGCTCTCAACGGAAGTATATCCTCTTCATTGAGCAGTCTTACCACCCTCACCTCGTTGAATCTCTCTGTCAATCGTCTCACGGGTCCGATCCCTTCCGCCATCGGGAGTCTTACTTCCCTCACCGTCTTGGATCTGTCCTACAACAATCTCATCGGGTCCATCCCGTCGTCCGTGGGAAATTTACAGTCTCTGTCTTACCTCTGGCTGAATAACAACCAACTGAACGGAACCATTCCCTCCGTCTCAGGTCTCAGCTCCATCGGATCCTTGGACCTCTCTTACAACTCCATCACCGGCCTCATTCCTTCGTCCATCGGAAGCATCAAGACGGTCCAGATCCTGTGGTTGAACAACAACCAACTCAACGGGACCTTCCCTTTCATTCAAAACCTGGTCTATCTTTTCTCCCTGGACCTCTCTTCCAACGCAATCACCGGATCCGTCCCACCTTACATCGGAAACATGACGTCTCTCAATGTCCTGTGGCTGAACAACAACCAGCTCAGTGGTGTCATTCCTCCCCTCCAGAATCTCACTTCTCTCTCCTTTCTAGATTTGTCAAACAATCTACTCAGCGGAGGCATTCCAACATCCATCGGTAATCTCACTTCCATCCAGTACCTCCTCTTGCACAACAACCAGCTGAGCGGAATTCTCCCCACATCAATCGGCAACTTGAATTCTCTCAAGTATCTCTACTTGTACAACAATCAGCTCCGTGGAATCATCCCCTCTTCTGTTTGGAATCTGAACCAACTCGTAGAGTTGGCTTTGGCTCAGAATATGCTCACGGGCTCGATCTCACCCTCCATCAGTAACCTCACGAATTTACAACGACTCTTTCTATACAACAACCAATTCAGCGGATCCATCCCTTCCACCATCGGCAGCATGAGTTCTCTCTCTGTTATCAACCTCCAGTACAACCAATTCAGTGGACCTCTTTCGGGTGAGACGACAACATGGAAGATAGATTCTGACGCCCTGCAGCCAATTTCAGTGTCATCAACCTACCCAACTTACAGGGGCTGAGTCTGGCCAATAATTTCTTGAACGGTAGTGTGACGGGAAGGAACAGTGGACTCTCCAACTTGACTGATCTAGATCTGAGTAACAACAATTTCACGTCCGTGGGTTACATCGGTGTCAGCCGCACATGTGATATGAGAGGAAACCCTTTCTTCTGTTATCCGAAGCTGAACGTGGCGCTGATATGCCAGATGCCCGTTCGTTGTATCGAACCTACCAAACCGCCAACTTCTTCATCTACAACGTCCTCCACCAGCAAGACGGCTCCAACCACCTCCACCACCTCAATGTCTTCGAGTACCACATCCAGCACATCTTCAGCCACACCGACCACTTCATCTACAACGAGTTCTTCCTCTACAACGACCACTTCATCTACAACGAGTTCTTCCTCTACAACGACCACTTCATCTACAACGAGTTCTTCCTCTACAACGACCACTTCATCTACAACGAGTTCTTCCTCTACAACGACCACTTCATCTACAACGTCTTCCAGTGCTTCGATCGTAGATCCTACTTCTTCCACGAGTAGCACAGACGCAGTGTCTACCTCATCTACAACATCTCCTACAACCGATGATGCACCATCTACATCTACCACAGACACCACCTCTTCCACATATGACGTGATTCCTTCATCCATATCAACGGTAGACACAACATCAACAAGCTCCACCACGGATGTGACATCATCCACCACTTCCACTGAAGACACACATCCCACTACCTCCTCTTCAGACATGACCTCCACCATTGCCAGTACAAGCATAGATCCAACCACTTCCTCTACTAGCACAGAGTCGACCACTTCCAGCAGTAGTACAGAGTCTACATCTTCCAGCAGTAGTGCCGAGTCCACATCTTCCAGCAGTAGCACAGAGTCTACGTCTTCCAGCACAGATTTGATCACCTCCAGCACTAGTTCAGAATCTACGTCTTCCAGCTCCAGTACAGAGTCTACGTCTTCCAGCTCCAGCATAGAATCTACGTCTTCCAGTGCTAGCATAGAACCTACCGCGTCCAGCAGTAGCACAGAGTCTACGTCTTCCAGCACGAGCACAGAGTCGACCACTTCGAGTACCACTGCTGTGTCAACCTCTCCCACTACGAGCTTCTCCTCTACAACAGACATTTCGACTTCATCGATCGTAAGCTCTACGAACGCTTCATTGGCTTCCGTGATCGATTCGTTATACGACAACGATACCGTCATATCAGTGGACCGTGCACAGGTGAGCTGAACGACAGAGAGAAGAGATGGCTGATGTACTACAGAGCATATTGAACAGCACACTCTTGAATGGAACCGAGGTGGGAGTGTGTGAGACAGTTGTAACTGACGAGAGACAGACGAGCAGAACCATCTCAGCCGTGATCACGGCTCTCCTACGCAACACTTCATCTTTCGAGTACAACACACGAGATGTATCGATCAAATTGCAGACCTACAATCTGAGTTCAGGGGGAATACGGACGATACAGAGCAGCATCAACGATAACGTAGCTGTATCTCTTCCAATCACTGCGTTCAACTCGCAGAAAGGTGATGGATATCTCAAAAGAAAGAGAATGACACATGGACAGTTTCAGTATCTCTCTCATCGGTGTCCTTCAACCCGTTTGCATCGGTTCAAAATCAGGCCATGTATGTACATTCGTTATGAAATTGAAGACTGATGGAAAGACAGTTACAGTAAGGTGGTAGGAGTGAGCGTGTATTCCGATGGAAGAGAGATTGAAATCAAAGGAACGAAAGAGAAGATCAACATCAGCATGGGCATCATCGATATCATTCCTCCCAACTCCAGTGAGTACACATTCACACGCAGCTAAATGTAACGATTTCAAAATCGTTTGAATCTTCTGATATGTGCAACGCGAAAACCATTTATATTGACACGCTGCAGTTGCCGTGTGCCAGTACTGGAACGAACCACGCTCTCAATGGTCGAGAGATGGATGCGGACTCGTTGTAGAGGGAGACGTCACCATCTGTCAGAGTGATCACTTGACGAATTTCTCCATCGGAATCGATGCCGCACCTCATCAAGTGGCTGCCGAGGCGGGCACGACCTCATCCAATCAGAACAAGGCGGTCATCGCCATCATCACGTGCAGTATCCTGGGTGCCCTCGTTCTCATCGTTGTCATTTCTGTAACGATCTACCGTAGAATATATCGATACGATGAGGTGAGACATCGATCGAACATATCCCCATCGACGAATGAGAATGTGAAACTTTGCGAAATTGAACGATCATTTGAATGAAAGACTGACCGCAAACAGAAGGATCGCGATATATCGCTTTTCACCGTGTTGGACACGGACGGAATCGTCTTTGGCGAGAAGATAGCCGAAGGAGCGAGAGGAGAAGTGTGGAAGGGTACGTACAAAGAGACCACCACAGTTGCCCTGAAGAAGTGTGCACAACATGTAGACGTATTGAGAGAGTGCGATGTTGTGAAGGTGAAGAATAGTAACAAACGATGAATACGAGCTCACTGTGGTAGGCGTTACATCATCCCAACATCGTACAATACCTCGGTCGAAATCTAACGGAGAATTACGTCGTCATGGAATGGATGAACCACGACACTCTGGACAGTTATCTGTGTCTTCACCCTCAACCGATGCTGATGATCGTCTTTTCAATGTGGGTATTTCGTTCAAAGAGTTGAATTAATAGGGAAACAGTGCGAGAGGATTGACTAGCGCATTATCTTATCTCACTGCTATGGGTATGGTACACACTCGTGTTACTCCAAAGAAGGTGATGTCGTCACCACCATCAGATGATCGTTGACATCATCTCAGGTCTTATTATCTGCCGATAATGGGATGAACGTGAAATTGCAATGTCTATCGAGCATCGTCACAGAAAACTCTCCCCATCAACCGAAGAAGAACAACATGCAGACGGTGAGAGAGAAGATGTGATGAGCGATCGTCTGATCATCGTTTGATCAGGCTCCGGAGATCATCAAAGGAAAGAGATACGTTGCAAGCGGCCACGTGTACAGCATCGGAGTCTTACTGTGGTGCATGGCAACAGACAACCACCACCTCTACGACGACTTGGAGGACAATGAGGTTCACTTTGTGACAGACAAGTCTGTGGACGAGAGATTGGCCGAGCTCATCGCAGAGTGCACGGAAGAATTGACAGAGAAGAGACCGAGTTTGAGTCAGTTGAGCGAGAGGATGAGGATGGAGCAGAAGGTCGTCTATCCAGAAGAGAAAGACTCCGATCTCTATTTCTAATGAAGAGCTTGTCTAATTGTGTCTGTGTTCATATTCACATCATTCGAAGGGATGAATCTACAACGGAGCTCATATTTGTCCCATTTTTCAAACCACGTGACCTGATCATCGTCATGTCACTTGATTCTACTGTAGATGACTTCGTCAAGAAGACAATAGAACTGCTGCAGCTGGAGAGAGATGCTGAGATTCAAACGACTGAGGCAGCTCAGGTATCCGAGATCTTCACATTAAGATCCTCACCGATAACAGGGCTCGCTGAGCGAAACTGAGATGCAGAAGCGAGGAATCTGTTTGAGAAAGTTGGTCGTCTCCTCCAGCTCCACAGGTGATGCATTGTATGATGTCAGCGGCTGATGCAAACGAGGCCTGGGAGGCAGATCTCTCGTGAAGTTCGAGGGATCAAAAGCAGTTCAGGGTCTTACCGAAGAGGGTCGGTTGCCTGCTCATCGTTTCTCTTCAGGAGACATCGTCAAGGTATGCATCGTCCAGGAGATCTCCATCACCTCCTACTCTCGTAAACTCTCAACAGGTGTCACCTTCTGCACCGAAAGGCCAGCAGCAGGTCCCAATTCAAAAGAACGATAGCGATTTACAACCGGCAACTGGGGTCATCCTTCGTGTATCACCCACCAAGATCACCGTAGCTTTCGATGACTTTCCGGATGACCTTCTATCGAGTGGTCACACCTTCTCTCTCTTCATGTGACAGCAACATCCTTCACCATGATCTAACATCATCACACCCTTGTATCTCTCCATCTCACGTGTCGTATTCTCACGTTCGATCATCGCATTCGATCGGATGATCTTCATCTCATTTCATCAGGATGGCGAACGAAGTGACACACAACCGAATGAAAGAAGCTCTAGAGACTCTTCGAAACATCGAAGGAAGAGACGCCAATCAGATCTTATCCGTCATGTTCGGTGGTCACGAGGCACGATTCGACAGACAGACGACCGTGGAGCACATCTACAACTCCGGTTTAAATTCCTCACAGAGAGATGCGATATCGTTCGCGATGTCAGCGAGAGACGTCGCTCTCATTCACGGACCACCAGGAACGGGCAAGACGACTACAGTGGTGAGTTGATGATGACATCACGATGCATCAGACATAAGGTGAACGAAACAGGTGGAACTCATCATACAGTTGGTCAGCCGAGGCAATCGAGTCTTGGCTTGTGCGGGATCGAACGTGGCCGTAGACAACATCGTGGAGAAGCTTTCCCACTGGATCCATTCAGAGAAGCAACTCAAGGGCAAGAAATTTCTCAGAATCGGGCATCCGGCCAGGTTACTCCCCCAAGTTGTGGAGCATTCACTCGATGTGAGTGCATGGACGATTCGTCACATCGAGAGTTGATGTCCATCAGGCTCGCATCGCAAACGATGAAGGCAGCGACATCGTGAAAGACGTGAGGAAGGAGATGAACGACATCATCCGAAAGATGTCGAAATCGAGAGACAAGGGAGAGAGATACAGGATGAGGAGTGATCTCAGTTCTCTTCGCAGGGAATTGGTGCAGCGTGAGAAGAGGGTGAGGAGGTTCACGTGTGGATGTCAAGGGAGGGAACGGGAGAATGAGATGTGTAGGTCATACGAGAGATCGTCGGCACGTCAGATGTCATACTGACCACGAACGTGGGAGCGGCTGATAGACACATTCAAGACATGGAGTTTGATGTCGTCATCATCGATGAAGCGGTGAGATGATGGATGATGGATCTGATCTCATCACGGATGACATCATCACTGACGATATGAACAGGCTCAAACGATCGAAGCCAGTTGCTGGATCCCAATTCTCAAGTTGAAACGAGGTGGCACGATTATTCTGGCCGGTGACCCGTGTCAATTGGGACCCACCATCAAGAGTGAAGAAGCCGCCAAGAAAGGTTCGTCTCGTTGTAGATCGATCTATTCATCCGTCTCCAGGTTTACAAATTACTCTCTTCGATCGATTGCAATCACATCACAAGAACATCACACGCATGTTAGAGGTGAACGTTCTCCACCTCCGTCTCCTCTCACACCATCAGGTACAATACCGAATGCACGAAGATATCATGACGTGGCCGTCCAGACGTCTCTACGACAATCGATTGACTGCTCACGAGTCGAATGCGAGGCACTTACTGAAAGACCTTCCATCCGTCTCCACACAGACCGACACTCTATCTCACGTACCTCTGCTCTTTATCGACACCGCCGGGTGTTCATATCCAGAAGCAGAGGGAGCAGACGGGGTAGATATAGAGACATCGTGTGGTTCCTCACTCTCCTCCAGGAATCAAAATCGAACGAGAACGAAGCGATGTTGGTGAAGAATCACGTGGAGCAGCTGCTCCATCTCGGACTCAGAGAAGAACAGATCGCAGTCATCAGCCCGTACAACGCACAGGTGACCATCCTCCAACTTCTCCATTGTGAGAACATTTGACGATTCGGCAGGTATCGATGGTGAAGAAGTTCGTCAGCCTCAAGGTAGAAGTGGGCAGTGTAGATGGATTCCAAGGAAGAGAGAAGGAAGCCATCATCATCTCTTTCGTTCGATCGAATGAGAAGGGGCAGGTGAGCGAGCGAAACACCCGAGTGTCAACTCTTCACAGATCGGTTTCTTGAGCGAAGACAGGAGGACGAGTGAGATAGATAGAGAGGAGGGAGGCTGATGGATGATAGATGTGGCCCTGACGCGAGCGAGGAGACATCTGACGGTCATCGGAGATTCCGAGACGTTGTCCGTGTCGCCTTTTCTGAAGGATCTGATCGAGTACATGTACGACAAGGGTCAGGTGAGATGTCGTATGAGATGTCGTATGATCTGATACCATCAGTGTGTGGGTGGTGTGGACTATATGGAATCTTCCCTGCCTTTTCTCGTTCAGCAGAACGAAGGAGGAGAGGGTGGAGAGGTGAAGACGCAGAGTGACGTTCTGTCCCAACTTTTGGGCGGGAAAGGTGAAGTGGTCGAATTTTCTGTTAGATTTCACTCACATCGACAGATACGGTGACGAAGAAGAGGGAACCAAAGAAGAAGGAGAAGAAAAAGCAGGTAAAAGTTGAGGAAAAGAGGGAGAAAAAGGAAGGAAAAATCTCGGAAAGTCAAGACCCCTCATCCCTCCCCACCCACTTGGACGAAACGATCGAGAAATTCCGGTGAGAAGTCATGTTACGTATCTCCTATTGACTCGTTGTAGTACGTCAGATGACATCACACTGACCCTACCCTCTTCTCTCAATGCATTCGAGAGAAGATACATTCACGAACTGTGTGAGAGATATTCACTAGGTCACCAGAGCAAGGGAGAAGGTACCCTCTATGAGAGGACGTTTGACTCATACTCCACAGGAGAGAACAGACACCTCGTAATCACGAAGACGGAGGAGAAGAGAGAAGCAGAAGAGAGGAGAGAAGAAGAGAAGAGGGAGAGAGAAGAGGTTATAAAGACCGAAGCTGCACCTCTCCGTGTGAAGAAATCTTCGAACCTATTCGAAAATCTGAAAGAAGAGGCGATAGAAGGTGAAACCTTATCACATCATCCAATCACATCATCGATCGATGATGACACACGAATAGAAGAAGAGAAGGAAGAAGAGAAGAGAATGGAAGTTGAAGAGGTGAGAACACGAACCACTCGACTTACATCTGAAAGAAATAAGAGGGAAGAAGAGACGAAGGAGAGAGAGAAGCGAGCGAAGGAGCAGCTCATCGAAAAGAAGAAAGTAGAAGCGGCAAAGAAGGTAGAGAAGGAAGAGAATTTCCTCTTGAAGGCCATGCAGGCGTGAGTCATCTCACATCACGCAGACGTTCGATTGAATCTCATGCAAGGAACAAAGAGTGTAACTTTGGACACTGCACTCGTCCTCTATCTCTCATCAACAACACGTGTCAGTTCTGCGGCAAGAAATTCTGTGCGAGCCACGTCCAAGCAGAAGTCCACGGGTGTGGAGATGCAGCGAAGAAGAAGGCGAGGGGGGAGTGGATGAAGAATGGAAAGGCGGTCGTAACGGGAGCTCCACAGAAGAAGCCGTTGAAGCAGGAAGACAGGAAGGTTCTGTCTAAAATATTGAATAAGAAGGTGATTGCATGATGTCGGTGATGGTGGTGTGACACGTCATCAGATCGACGAGGCCGCCACGCAGAGACAGACGAAGAAGAAGGATAAGAAGTAAAGAGGTCGTTGTTCGTGTCATTTCTTCTGGTCGACCTCAAAGAGCTCTTCGAAGGGTTGGTTGTCCACGTCATCGTAAAACTCTTTCGTCCTCTTTAAGAGATCCTGAGATGAGGGTTGCTTCTCTTCGGCTCGACTCTCTTCTTCTTGACTGTCTTTCGAACCTGCCAGAACGGCGTTCGTCTTAACTATGTCATGTGTTAGGATGACGTATGGATGTCGGAGATGAAAAAGATGATGATGAAGCATGGCTCACTAGTGTCTTTTGTTGGTGTCTCTCCTTCCTGGAGATGATAAGAGGACAGTCTTGATAGTATCTCTCACCTGTTTGATTCCAAAGTTCTTTCTCTCTGCTGCCTTCTTCTGCTCGTTTGGTGTCTTCTTTGTGGGTGTGGCATCTGATGTCTCCTTCCTGATTTTCGTCTCAGTTGACTTGCTTCTCATCTTCATGTAGAACAAGGATCTCTCGAAGTCATTGTCACTCACTTTGGCGATGAGAGTTCGAGCTTGAGTGGCTTCAGATCTGCATCTTCATCGCGTGGTACAGGTAATGGGGCAGCGGTAGCGGGAGAACTCGTCGGTGTCTTTCTACCGTATGTGTGTTTTGTTGGCGTCTTGAATAGAGGTCCAGGGGTACGCTGTCTTTTGATCAGATGGAGGATGTGATGGAATATCTAAGATGTTGGTGAAAATCTGTCACCGGCTCTTCATCCTCCTCATCGCTGTCCTTGTCCTCTCCATTCTCTTCATCATCTTCCTCATTCTCTTCCTCTTCCTCTTCTTTGACCTTTTTCTTGGTAGGTGTCTTCTTCTCTGCCTTCTTCTCCACCTTCTTCTTCTTCTGTGGTGATTTTGCACTTGTCTTCTGTTGAACTTTTCGCTTGTTGTTCTTCGTTTTCTTCTCTTCTATTTCCTCTTCCTCTTCTGATTCTTCCTTCTTGACAGGTTTCTTTTCATTCTCAATCTGGGGTCACTCATCGTTCGAATCGATTAGTGAGATCTTACTTTGGGTTTACGAGTGGTCTTTTTTGTCTTCGCCATCGTGATGTGTCCCTTCCCTGTATGTCAATGCTGGGCACGTGATGATCGGCACAAACAAACCAACCGCCGGTCCCAATTACAACGACTCATTTAAATTCATTTATTTTCACTCCACCACTGCACACAATGATGACCACGCTGTGATGGAGATTGAACAGTTTTCGTTTAATGATGGGAGGCACCGATCTACAGTCATATTTACATTTTATAAGGATCGATCCTTCTTCATTGCCTTCTTCCTCCTCTTCTCCTCCTTCATCTCTTCGTTTCGAATGTACCTCCTTTGTTCTGTCTCTCTCACCATGTCAGACGCCACACCACTAACAGCCTTCCCCACACCACGTTGACACCCTGAGCATAAGTGACCAATGTTTGGGTTGCAGTGAAACCACCGCGTATGAGATCATGTGGTGACGGCTGCACCCGGTTCTCATCGATCACCTCCTTTCCTGAGCTGGTTAGAAGTTGATCTGGATGAGTATGTGAAGCGTCACCAAAGATGATGTTCGCCATCGTCAAGCTCATCCTTCTTGCTATACGTATACCGAGAGAGGCACTCTTCGCTCCCAGTCTTGCCCCTTGTTCTGTCTTCTTATCTTTCACGTCGATGCCTTTTCACGTCAACGGCTGCTGTGATGTAATCATCTTCACCTTTCAGAGCCGCCCTCGCCCACAGAGCTCTCTTTCTCTCCTCTTCTTGTGTTGCTGTTGTCATGTGTATCTTATTTTGTTTGAGAAATGGAACCCAGCACACGGCTAAGATCTGTAAGCCAATCAAATTTCGAGTGGATGTCGTTGAGATGTCCATCGATCATCCCGCTGTGACTTTGTTAGAGCAAGATATCGATTCAATAACGTCTTAAGCGTTACTATGGGATGTGTCTTGCTGGAATGGAGTCATTATTCCCGTGATTTCCGTGGCAGGTGCGACTTTTCAAGCGTCATCGGCTGAAGAAAGCAGCCAACGAACAGTCCCATTTCGTAGACCTCTCTAATATACGGAGAGTGAGACCATTGGTCATCGAACACACTTGTGTGGGAGGAAGTTGTTGTAGAGAGGAATTAAGTCTTTTCCGATGTAAGAACCTTTCGGTTTGTTCGGAAGAAAAAGCTCATCGGCAGCGTGTGACCATACAGGAGACCACGACCGTCTCGCTGTAGGATATTCCTCGAAAACAGAGAGGAGAGTTCACTTCCACAGACTCCGCACATCAACGAATCCCTTCACCGAACTTAACTGCATAACCCGACGACAATGGCCACCCAAGAAGGCACAGATTGGACTCACCAATCTAATGGAATGAGTGATATCCATCAGCTCCTCGGTTTAGAGTGAGTGGCGTTAATCGTATCATCGTGGTAGATATACATTCTCGCGCGACTCGATCTATACCTCTCTCTTTCTGATAAGATTGAAACGAAGGAGGAGAGACTGAATCGGCTCAGGAGCAATGAAATGGACGCTGGGTTTACTCTGACCGCATCCGGCAACATCACCTTCCCCGAGGCACAAGATGTTGGTGCCTTCCAGTCGAGTGGAGGTATACTCCCTCTCCATCATTCTCGATCGTTGACGACATCACATTAGGTTTTCTCACCAGCAGCACGAGTGGAATCTCTCAATCTTCCTTCTACCCTCCCACGAAGCGTCTCAACACCGGTCTCAACAATTCATCTTCGTCTGCATTTTCCCCCCTTCCCCTCTTCACACCCTCGGCCGTCCACAGCCCTGGACCTTCTTTCGGTGGCCTTGGAACACCTCCCATCGTTCTGCCATCGATTCGAGATCCAAATGCAAATGCATCAACTAATGGAGCCGTTTACCCACAGAAGCGACCTCTATCTCCACAGATGAACGGAACGTATCGTGACAACAGTGCCAGAGACTTTGCCAGAACGGCCGAACCCAGCAGTCACATGCTACAACAGATCGAGGCCTTCTATCACAAGCAGGTGAACCTTTCATTCTCATCCTCTTCGTCACAATACAACAGGTGGAAGATCTCCAGAACATAAGAAACCTCCAATTCAAAGTCATGCATGCCGTCTCAGATGAAGAATTTCACAAGTTGAATCAGATGCACGAAGAGTTGAAGAGAAATATCGACCAACAGCTGCAGATGCTCGCTCACTTGGGTCGAAGCAACATCTTCGCCCCCAACGAGGTAACGCTCATCCTCTTATACCATCTCTCAAAAAAATCGGTTTCAAAAGATTTTATTCTTCAGACCTTAACGTGACGAAAAGGTGAACAAAGCCTTCTACCTCCACCAAGATCTCCAGACGCAGAGCATGCAGCTGGAGTTGTATCATCAGGAGCTCATGTCACTGAAAGTACCATCCAACCCTCCACGATGGTGATCGAATTTTCCACCACTTCTCCCTGACTCTTCCAGTTACATCGCCCTCGTCATCATCCAACAACCTTTTCCCGCCGTTCTGACCAAAGGAAGACCCACAGAAGAGCCGGTCGCCGTTCAACTCATGACCGGTGCCCACGTTGACATCGAGACCATCTCACAGCTGCACGTCGTCGTCAACATGGACTCGACACAACCAAAGGGTACACCCTCTAAAAACATCGAGAACGAGCAGGAGGACATGGACCCCAACACGAAAATTGCAAAGTTCAACATCAAGTTTCTCAACGGAACGAGGAAGAATCTCGCGACTTTAAAGTTTGACATGCAAGTGAAGTTGAGGGGAGGGGCGGTCATTCCCGTGGAGTCCAATCCGTCTCATCCGTTCGTTGTCATTACGAACGAGTGTCAGTTTGAAGAGTCGGACGGCCTCCTCTTACGTGCAGAGTCTTTCCAGAGCGTGAGCCGATCGTCATCATCATCACCATCGTCCATCATGCCATCACGATCATCATCGGCATTGGCGATCATCACACTGACGGAAACAGAGCGACACACAAGTTCCCTGGGCCCTCTTCGGTAACCTCCTCCAGCGACACTTTCTAAGAGCCACTCGACAAGATCCAGTCAAGCCCCAACGCTTCTTATCAAGATCCGAGCTGCAGTACATCTCAGCCAAATTCTTCGGTGGCAACAGTAACATCACGATCAAAATGTTCGATGACTTCTGGGCCTGGTTCGGTAAGGGCCTGCAGAAGCTCCGCTATCAACGCCACCTCTGCTCCATGTGGCAGCACGGGTGGGACATCTACAACGCGCCACCTTCCCTGACCTTCCCAGGCTCATCTATGGGTACGTCCCCCGCGACACCGTCAACGCTGCGTTGGTGAATCAAGACGTGGGCACCTTCTTAATCCGTCTATCGGAGAGCAACCCCGGCACGTTTGCCATCGGCTACGTCATAGACGAGACGGATCCAGAGAAGAGGGTCAGACATTATCTCATCACGAAAGATGATGTGTGGGCTCCAAAGAAGACGCTGCCCGATTTCCTCGCAGACTCGCCGCAGTTCCAAAAGTTCCTCCAGATCAACTACGAGATCACTGGATTAGAGAAGCATCGAATTGTGGACAAGGAGCTGGTGTTGGAGACTTACAACGCGAAGAAACAACCGACAGACCAACCATCATCGGGATACGATCACACGCTCCTCCATTGAGAACCATACAGACACTTGTAGAATCTTGTCTTCTCGTTCGTGGTGGACAATTATCATGAGTTGTTTGTTCTCACCACTGTGACCGTAGTACCTCAAACGATGGATTTTCGGTGGTATTTTATGGTGCGAGGTAAACGTTTTAAAGCTGGGCGAGGCTGACAAGGTAAAGGTGGTAGTTATGAGTTTTCTACCGAATCTACAGATCTACCTTTAGAGCGCGTACCTTAAGGTTGAGCCAGGTTTCCGACCATTCATTCTCACCTCTCTCTCCACACTACCAGCTGTACCGTAAGTCCTCATCTTCTATATTTCGTCCTCTTTCGTTTTCTTTCATCATAGACACACATCATTCGCTTGACGGGCGATACCTCTCTGTGTCTTATCATTAATCGACAACAGAACTTTTGGAAGATGAAGGGGCTGAACGTAGCACTGTTCTTAGTCATCTCGCTCTCGCTAGTTAGCGCCGAAATCTGGGGCATCGACTATACCGCCAAGAGGAACAAGACTGCCTCATGTCCCACATACGACCAGGTCTACCAGGATCTCGTTCTCCTGAAGCCCTTCACGAATCGCATTCGAATCTACAACATGCAAGACTGCAACCAAGGTAACTACACCGTCAGAGCCGCTCAACAGTTGGGCATGAAGGTGGAGGAAGAAGATCGTTTTCTCGAATCTCACGACATGATGCAGGTTTTCATTGGATTCCAGAACGATCCCCTGGACATGGTTTACTATCAACTCTACATCTTACAGTGGCTTGAGGACAACTACCAAGTTCACGATACCATCATTGGTGCTTCTGTGGGAACCGAATCCATCTGGAGAAATGATCTTCCCGTCGCCACCGTCGTCCAACGTATTGCACTCGTTAAGGTGAGCCCTCTCTTTCTCTCCTCTCACCTCCATCTCATTGACATTCCATCAGAATTGGACCCGAGATTACGGTTTTACTTTCCCCATCGGTTACGCAGACACCACCAGTGCCATCCAGAAGAACACTGTCTTGGCCACAGTCTGTGACATGGTCCTCATCAATGTGATATCATCACGCCATCTCACACGACCTCTAATAACATCAGATCTTCCCCATCTACCAGGGAGGTACCATCTCTAGCGCCAGCGACAGCTCGACCGAAGACATCTTAGTCAAGATGGTCCGCGACACCCAGAAGATCTACGCCAGCACCAACACGGACGTGTGGATCGGGGAGACTGGCTGGTCCACCTATGACGTCAAGGCCGGAAACGTAAGTCCATCATCACGCATCGCGATGTCTGACATCTCATCCAGTCCACGTTCACCACCCTCACTTGGTTCGTTCAGAACATGGCCTGCAGAACTTTCACCGAGAAGATACCCATGTTCTGGTTCGAAGCTTTCAATCAGGAATTTAAATCCGGAAGAGAAGCACAGTGGGGTCTGTTCAACAACAACCGCACTCTAAAGACGACCCCCAATTTTCACTGCGCCAATGCTCCCTCTACCTTCACTCAGAGCACTTACACCGTCTCACCCATCAGCACGAACGTCGCCGCCGATTGTCAGGCCATGTTCTCCGCTTTAACTTGCAAGACTTTCTCTGAGAACATCTACCAAGTCAACGCCACCATTGTGGGCCAGACGACGAGTTATCTCTGCACCTACTACCCTCAGTACTGCACCGCCATACGTGGGGTCGGAGCAAAGTACGCCCACTGCAATGCGGTAGAGAAGGTCTCTTACGTCATGGATCAGTACTACACGCAGTACTCTTACACACAGGGAGACGACGCGTGTTATTTCAATGGTATCGGACAGATTCACTCTGCTTCCACACCGGAGGCCTGTCACGACATGTACAAGTTGGCCCAGTGCAGGACTTCCGCGGAGAATCCGAGCGGCCTCGGAAGTTCCGTGCAGAACACCTTGGATTACCTGTGCAGTCACTACCCTCAGTACTGCGCTCCACTCAACGCTTCTACCTCTCCCTATTTCCGCTGCAATTTGACTCAAAAGGCAACTTATGCCATGAACAAGTACTACAACGACTTTGTCTACACGCAAGGAAATTCCGCCTGTAATTTCAACGGTCTCGGTGTCCTCAACTTACCCGCAGCCAACCAGACCCTGTGTCATCAAGTGTACACCTCATCATCCTGCCGCACCGCATCAGAGAATGCCACGAAGGTGGACGTCACAGCCGTGGGAGACGCCCTCTCTTTCGTCTGCTCAAACAACCCGGAATTATGCACTGATCTGAGAGGCTACAACGGTCCTTACTCTCAATGCTCCATCACCCAGAAGGCATCGTACGCCATGGATCGATACTATTCGACTTACTATTCCACGTTGGGCGATGCCGCCTGCGATTTCAATGGAGTGGGCAACATACAGAGGGCGACACCTTACGATGCCGATCTCTGCAGTGGGATGTACGATTCTCTCAGCTGCCGAACGACGTCGAGAGACACGAACCAAGTCAACGCGACGCAGGCCGGCCTCACCCTGGCTTTCATCTGCAGCGAGCTGGGAGCTCAAGTCTGCTCCCCCCTCAGCGGCGTCAACGGAAAGTATGCCAGCTGCAGCACGGCCGAGAAAGCCTCTTATGCCATGAGTGCTTACTATGACAAGTACGCCAAGATATTGGGAGACTCCACCTGTGATTTCAGCGGCCTCGGAACCATACACAGGAGCATTCCTTACAACGCCACGGACTGTCAGACCGTGTACGACCGTGCACAGTGCAGGACGACGAGTTCGGACGTAAGTGCCCTCAACGGAACGCAAGTCGGAGACATTCTGAATTACGTGTGCTCGAATTACCCGGCGTATTGTACAGATCTGTACGGGGCCGACGGTCGGTACGCACAATGCTCCGTGACCCAGCAGGCCACTTGGGTCATGAACCAGTACTACAACGACAACTTTGCCGCCGCCGGCGATGCCGCTTGCTATTTTGATGGCATCGGCAAGATTCAGTGGAGCGTCGTCTCCAACAGTACCGTCTGCCACGGCATGTACAACTCTCTCGACTGCCACACCACTTCAGAGGACCCCGCCGCCATGAACGGCACCACCGTCGGTCTCGCCCTCGAGTACATCTGCAGCAACAACCCCACTCTGTGCACCCTGCTGAACTCGGACGGACCTTACACTTCTTGCAACACGCTGCAGAGAGCCTCGTTTGCCATGAACCAGTACTACCTCAAGAACTATGGAACGCAAGGAAACGAAGCGTGCTACTTTGGAGGAATCGGTCAAGTGTTGGTGGAACCAGTGAAGACCAGCTCGACCGTGGGTGTCATCACACAGGGAGGGCAAGGAGAGAACAACATCGTCGGAGGAGGAGTCACAAGGGCAGTCTCATTCGTCGCCGTGCTATTTGCAGTTATGGTGATGATGTAATAAATCAGAAGAGATAATGTGTCATCTGTCGGTGACTTCGTGTGTGCAAGCACTCCCATCACAGTATTAGCAAGAATTGTGATCGGAAGATTCTTCTCGTACCTCTCGTTTCACTTGGCAATTCTTGCGTAAATAAAAAGCTGACAGCGACTCGAAACATTGGTGGAACACGTTCTTCATGTCACAAATCAGGACATCCATTCGTGAGGCTATTGGTTCTTAACCAACTAAATTTTGGCTTGCATTGGTACATGCCCAGGTCCAACATCTAATAAACTATGTTTGTTATTTTATTCAAGACATTATTAATATCGTAAAACACGGGATTGAGCGTTCATATTATTGTCATCATGATAGCGATAATATGGGTACGAACAGAAACGGTGAAATAGAAGATATTGAACAATCCAATCGCGAGACAGTTTATCTCTTCTTGTGTGGTTTCCCCCCTCCTTGTCTCTTCATCTTTCTCTTCTTGACTCCCTCCAATAGATCTGATACCATCAGTTCCCTCTCTTTCATCTACTCTTACCCGCATCTTCCTCGTCATCGTCCATCTCTTCAGCATCCTTCTTAACACTCTCCGCCTCTCTCATTTGCTGCATCCTATCAGTCATCGTGATGATGATCATGATCATCTCTTCATGACCATCGATCTCACCACTGCTGCATATCTCTGTGCCTCCGTAACCCTCTCGAGTAAAATGAGAGCATCCTCTTCTTCCATGGCATACGCTTCCAATTGCTTCTCGATGAGAGACTCTATGCGTTGATACAGCTCCACGTCATACTGCGTAACCATAGCGATGGCCCTTCCACTCTTATCTCCTCTGGCAGTTCTTCCCACTCTGTGTATGTAGTCTTTCGCGTTGTTCGGGATATCGTAATTGATGACCAGATCCACTTTGGGAATGTCTAATCCTCGAGATGCCACATCGGTGGCGATGATGATGCTGACGTTACCTGATGGACGATGAGTCATCACAGAGTGGTGATCGTCCAAAGAATGTCGATGAGAAGATCGATGATCGCGAGGGGATCGATGATCGATGATGATGAGATCACCTGACGTGAATCGAGTGAGGGCGGCATATCTTTCCGTCTGATCCATCTGTCCGTGAAGTGGTATGGCCGAGAAGCCCAGATTCTTCAGCACGTACGATAACCTCTGTACGTCCCTTCTCGTATCGGCAAAGATCATGGTACTGTTTCCCGCGCTTTCCGTGAGGATGTATACGAGATAACAGTCTTTGTATTTGGCGGGAATCAACAGATAGTTCTGCACCAATCGATCGACAGTTTCGTACCTGGTTGTTGTGAGTTAAATTCTCCGTGACATCGACTCACTTGCTCGCCACTTGAATTTTGGCGGGGTTGATGAGTGATGCCCTCTCTAATTTTCTCACTTTGCTCGTCATGGTGGCAGAGAACAGATACGTGTGTCTCTCCTTTGGAATGATCTCCAGGATCTAACGTACGTTCGTTACATCCAGAGTCATCATCAGACAATGATGTACACACCTTGTTCAACTCCTCTTCGTACTCGTCTTGCAGCAACTTATCTGCCTCGTCCATAACCTGTACTATGTCAACCTGATCATCGAGTTGCAGTTTTCAAGAGAACTCACGAGAAACTTGAGATTCTTGAGGGAGAAGCCTTTCGTGTGTTCTAGATGCCAGGCGATTCTTCCAGGTGTTCCCACTAAGATGTGAGGTCGTTTCGAGAGGGCCATGGCTTGGTCCATGGTCGAAATGCCTCCCACGATGACGGCCGCTCGGACACCAATGATGGATCCCAGGGCCTCGAAGTGCTTGGCGATCTGTGTGGCTAACTCTCTGATCGAACGTCAGACATCGGTGCGACGTTCGTGACGAGTGGCATGGTATTAGAGATGAAGTCACCTCGTTGGAGACATGACGCAGGCGAAGAAGGGCTGGGGTGCGTCTAAGAGTTGATTCAAGATGGGCAATGCGAAGGTGGCCGTCTTTCCTGAACCCGTTTGGGCTAGAGCGATGATGTCTCTTCCAGCCAGAGCCAGTGGAATCGTCTCTCGTTGGATCTTTGTCGGTTTCTTATAACCCATCTTCTTCGTGGCCTCCACCAGTTGCGGATTCAATCCCAGATCTTCGAACGTCGTGTTATCTGCGTTGTTCTCCTCCTGCAATGCTTGGATCCTGATTGATTCCTCATCGACTGCGATGCGGCTGGTTCTCGTTTTGACTTCTTCATCTTCTTTGACTTCTTTAACCTCTTGTTTCGGCTTCACTGATTTGGTTGTTGTCGGTGTCTTCTTTGCAGCCAACTTGGGTGTTGCTGCAGGTGAAGACGAAGATAGCTTAGAGGTCACCTTGACCTTTTTATTCTTGATAGAGCTCATGATCAGATACCCGAGCTCGATCCCAAGATGATCGAAGATGTGATGATGATGTGAACCGGAAAGAAATTCTGAAGAAGGCTCAAAATGAAATTTATTTCAATTTAATCTCCACGGACAGATCACCTCATCTCATACATCGCCAAACAGAGTCACAATGGGAGGACACGGACCCACCGGAGTGATCGATTATAAAGCACCTTATGGAATCAGACTTCCACCCGTCAACAGAGTGCACAACCGCCTGGCCACAGTTCTTGGCTGTGGAATGTGGCTTTGGGTCTTCTGGAGAGCCAAGCAAGATGGTGCCGCGGTAATGCAGAACGTCGATATGATTTGTGACTGACGGTAAAATGCAGGCCTTTTTTGGACAACACCCTTGGGTGCACTCTGATGACGATCATGGCAAAGAACATCATTAAGTGATAATATAGATATAATTCTCGACACTGCCATGTATTCGAATGCGAATTATAATCTCCTGCCCCCTCCATCAGTCACATAATTATTTGATTCTTCAACTGCTTGAACACATCATTGCGCTGAACCTCATTTCACCTCGCGATTCAGATGCACTCATTCGTCTTATCATGGTAACCGCATCATGTACGTCTACAAAACACCTTCACGGAAGGATCATTCCAACAAACGAGTTAATCCATTTGATTTGATAATACCTGAGAACAACAGAGGTGCTGGTCAATGAGATGATATATACGTGACGCCTCTCTCCAGCTCTGTATTGCATGAGCGGTATAGATCAGTCGATTTTGCAGTACCCTCCATCGTGACTTCCTGATACCTACAAGACATCCTATTGCAGACGTGATCATGAATTGCAAGAACCTGCGGTACAGCGACAGATACACCCTGTCTAGCTATTCACAGTGGCATCATTGATGTGTGGTCGCCTGTACACAACCTCTCTATGTGGTCCCCGATAAATATCGTCAACTTTCATGTACACAATGCGTGAAGCATGCATCTGAGTGCAATAGTGAGGAAATGATGAGAGCGAGAGATATCCCTTCTCCGCATATCATTTGTCGCACTAGGCTGTATATTCGTCTTTACCAGGTTATCTTGGCCTAAATAGTAGACATGATGGTGTTTCTGCGAGTTGATGTGCCCGACTTAAAAAACCGGACAGGCCCCGAAAGAAAGAAGATGACGACAAGAGAAGAGGCAGCTCGCGCTGCTTTTGAGTCTGATAATGTAGACGCGTCGAGGGAGGTTCATCAGAACCTTGTTGCTGCGAAGGAGAAGCATGTTGGGTGAGATTCGGTTATATATCTTTATTGATGATGATCGTCTAGTGGACCTGGAGAGTTTATTGAGTCAATCGTGTTCGGTGGACTGGATGGAAGTGAGTTATACGTTGATTTTGATGGATCGAATTGGGGTCTCAATTCACCAGTTGTGACCACCTTCGCCATTATTGTTGCTGCTGCTGCTGCTGACTTGAATCGTGGTTCTATTCTGATCTTGGGTTTTGCAAATCTGCTGGGTGATGCTGTGGGTATGGCCCTTGGTGACTATATTTCCTCCAAAGCGGAGGCAGATCAAGAGGATAGAGAGAGAAAGCGAGAAGAATGGTGAGACTTCGACATTCAATTTGTGATCCACCGACAATCGATCAGGGAATTAGAGAACGTGCCAGAGATGGAGAAGGCAGAGATGGTCGAGATCTATATGAACAAAGGACTGCCACGAGAAGACGCACAAGAGGTGTTAAGAGGTCTCACATACATGTATTGACTCCTCGCAGGTAGTCGACCTTTTATTTACCTCTCAGAAGGCCTTCTTGGATGTCATGCTCATCCAAGAATTGGGCATCATGAGCGAAGAAGAGGGAGGCTCACCCCTCAAGGGTGCCCTCATCACATTCGGTGATGGACACACGTGATCACAACCCATCTCACGCCCGACAGTTTCCTTCTTCATCTTCGGCGGTGCCCCCATGCTTCCTTACCTCTTCTCGATCCACTACACAGTCGCCGGTGGTTTAGACGGAGTCTTTGGCGCTTCCATCGCAGTCTTCGCCGTAGCCCTCTTTGCCTTGGGTGCCACTCGAGTAAGCATCTACATCGAATAGGATACACGAACGATGAAAGAAGAATCGAATCGAATGGAAGAGATGATCTCACACCGATTAGGGAAAGATCACGGGAAAGAGGTGGTGGTTGAGTGGAATCACCATGCTCATCAACGGAGGAATCACGACTGCTGCCTCTTATTTCATCGGATATGGTATCTCGAAGGCCACCCAATAATATAGATCTATCTTTATGAGTGTCATTCGTATCGTGATGAGGATCGTTTCCATGAATAGTCTGTAGAACATGTATCACAAGTCATCTGCTCGTGTGTCGTATCTTAACGCTCATATCCTATAAACGTAGTGGACATCATGATCAAGAGTCCAACGATTACACAAGGTTTGACCCTCCTCCGAAATTTCGGGAGATTGGCTTACGTGATCAAGCTCGTCATCCGGGCGCAAGCACAGAAATCACGATACAACAAACAAACAAAAGCCATGCCAACTCCAGCACCTCAATCCCTGATACTAGTGAGTCGAATCGTGCGAGGTCTCGCTCACAGTCATTCAGGTCACCGGTGTCACTGGCTACTTGGCAGCACACGTAGCTGAGCAACTGCTCGACAAGGGTTATAGAGTCAGAGGTACTGCCCGAACTGCTTCGAAGGCAGAATACCTGAAGAAGAAATGGGGCGATCGATTCGAATGGGTCAATGTCTCTGATCTGATAGAAGACGGCGCCTTCGACGAGGCCGTCAAAGGTACATCACGTCACATCTTCATCGTCTCACACCTCTCAGACGTAGACGGTATCATGCACGTCGCTTCACCTTTCCATTACAACGTATCCGATCCGTACAAAGATCTGATCGAGCCCGCAAGAAAGGGAACTCTGTCTCTCTTGTCAGCCGCCTTAAAGAACGGAAAGAAAGTACAGAGGATCGTCATCACCTCCTCTTTTGCTGCCTGCGCTGAGCCCAAAGACGGTTCAGGTTACATCTACACCGAGAAGGACTGGAACGAGTTCTCCATCAAAGAGGTGAAGTCTATGATCGCCTCACAACATGCATGATAATCACGACTGACAAGATCGCAGGTAGAGCAGAAGGGTAAAGAGACATCACCCCAGCAGGCTTATCGTGCAAGTAAATCAGAAGCCGAGAGGGTCGCATGGGACTTTATCAAAGAGAAGAAGGTGAGCCCCTCCCCCATCGTGATGTTGACATCCGCATCAGCCGCAGTTCGATCTCGTGACCATCAATCCCACTTTCATCTTCGGACCCATCTTGCATCAAGTGGAAGATCCAAAGGATCTCAACACCTCGGTTGCTTTCGTCTACAAGATGCTGACGGGAGAGACAAAGGAGGTGAAACGTCTTCTCTCTTCAAGTCATCTGAAACACACAGATCGCCGCTCCTGCTCCCTCCCAAGCCTTTGTGGATGTGAGAGATGTAGCGAAAGCGCATGTCAACGCGATCGAGAAGGAAGAAGCAGGAGGGAAGAGATTCCTAACTACCTCTGCTCAATTTGGATTCCAGCAGGTGATGATGATGCACGCTGTGTGACTGACGCGGAAGAGGTGGCAGACATTCTAAGGGCGAAATATCCCGAACTGAAGGATAAGATACCTGAGGGTAAGCCAGGACAGAACTACAGCACGACCCACAGTGTGTCGAACGAAGAGGCGAAGAGGGTGTTAAACATCGAGTTCATGGGGTTAGAAAAGACCATCGTTGATACAGCTGAGGATCTGAAGGAGAAATTCCTACAGAAATAAATGCATCGTGAGATCGTCATACGGGAAAGGCGGTCAGACCTGCGCTTTCTGTCTGTCAGACCATCCTTCAGACTTAAATCATACACAAAGGGCATTCAAATGATCACGTGCGCATCACCTACTTCACACGTGCCGCACACTTGCGCATTTCGATGGAAATCGCGCAGCCGAGAAATGTGACCGAAGGTTCCTTTGTGGCACCGCCTCTAGAAAGCCAAACAGCTACGATCATACCTGACTGAAAGCCCACGAACCCATTCCGAACTCGTAAGGTAAGCTGCCGTGGGCGATGCTAATACTGTGATGGGAGACCGCACGGGAACACATCGTGTCGTAGCTTTTGGTGGATCCACCTTGCCACAAACATTAAATGCTTGGCCTCCGCTACCTTCAGGCTAGAGTGTTGTAGTCTTCTTCACCAGTTATCGTCCAATTTGTCTTTCGGTTCTGAATATGTTGTCATTTTGCATCGAAGAAATCAACATGTGACGAACGAAACAGGAAAGGTCATCTGACGATGCTGCCGCGCCAATTATTTGATTTAAAATTTTGAATTGTAAAATGGCGGTTGCTCGGCGGGATCTTCATTTTTCAACCATCACGACCTCGGGCTGAAGCAGTTCGCCTACCATTCACTCATCCTTTGGGTAGGTCGATTGGGGTATGCCGTCAGTCAGAGATTGTCTTGTCTCGAACACAGGGCGTAGAATTGATCTCAATACCTGATGCTCTACTAAGTCTTTGGGCATCATCGTGAGCCGTTTGTTTAATCCATCATCTTCATTTAGAATTTGGTCTGTCTGGGACGGTCATTGACACACTGGTTGTACAGATGAAGATCTTCCCTATCACAGCTTTGCACTCTCGCTCTTCGTGTATTTCGAGGTGATGGACGTGATGTTGAGCTGATACGAACAGGCCAGACGGCGATCGAGAGGCTGCTCTACCGATGCAGAGGGCACTAATACGTGTTTGTAGCCCACAGATGAGCCGCAATCACTTGGGGATGTAGCTCAGATGGTAGAGCACTCGCTTAGCATGCGAGGGGTACAGGGATCGATACCCTGCTTCTCCAACCCTTTTACTGTCCGCAGGACGAGCGGTGCGAGGAGCGTCATCATCACTATAGAAACCACATTTTTACGATTAGAAAACGTAATACTTGAAAGAAACACTATGACACGATGATGAACGATGATCGCATCATCATTGCTTGCATCACGATTTCGAGGTGCGATAATATCGCGAATCGTCTCTACTTGATCTTTCCATTTTCTTCAACTTGTTCATTTCTTCAAATCACTTTGGTTTTTAATGATCACTGCGATGTCGACCTCAGAGATGGTCTGCAGTTGATTAAGACTACTCAGTGCATGATGTATAACAGCCTGTCGATGAATCAAGAAGATCAAACAGCTACGATCATACCTGACTGAAAGCCCACGAACCCATTCCGAACTCGTAAGGTAAGCTGCCGTGGGCGATGCTAATACTGTGTTGGGAGACCGCACGGGAACACATCGTGTCGTAGCTTTTGATAAATTTACTCCCTCCCTCTAGATCACTCAGTCTTCCATCTTTCAATGGGAGATTGAACACAACACACAAAATCACTTTCTGTCAATCTTTTTTATTCATCCAGATTGCATTCCAATCAAATGGACTGTCTAAAAAGGGATATCCCCTAACGTGGTATTGTTTTGGAATGAGATGAACTGTTGGAGAGAACAGAAGGGTGTCTTGTAGACAGTAGGAGACGTGTGGGGTGGGAGACACACACACTCCCACAATGAAATAGATCTGCCCCTCTTCAAAACATCTCCTTGCAGTTGCGATCTCATTGGATGTCATCTTGAAGGTGTTGGATGGTCTCAGATGACCTTTCACCTGGATCTCACTTACTTTTCCTCTTCAATCGACCTCACCTCAATCTTTATCCTCCTTCTCACACTCTTAGTACCCCCATCTCCATCTGTAGCGTCCACGTCCTTTCCTTCATCAACGGAAATGTCGTATCCTGCGGAATTGTCGCATTCTGAACTTCGATTCTGAAAGTATCTGACCCTGTTATCAGATATCCACCGTACACTTTCTCTCGACAGCCCTCTGATACTGTCATTGTCCATCTTGTGAGCGAACTCACTGCTCTTCTGCATATCTCAATAATGCTTGGTACACATAAGACTCGGCTGTGTAGCTGATCCAAGCCTTGTTGTGTTCTTCCTTCGTCTCCACAGTGAACTTCTCAATCTCGTCCGCGTTCGTCGTTCCCTTCGCACCGACAGTATCAGTGGCCACGCTCGGATAAAAGGGGACTTTGTACCGGGTATATATCTCACGTAATCGATTCCACACCTGATCGGTGAGAAAAGATAAATAGAGCGACTGTCTCACCTCTTCCGGTGGGTTGATGGATGAGAGAATCTCATGGGCTGCGTCGAATGTACGACGATTTGGATCACGATGGATTCCAAGCCGGCGGACGAAATCTTCTCTCCGCAGGAAGTCTTGTGACTTTCGCATCAAGATTGGAAGATAAGAAGACAGACTTTCCAGTTCTGGACAGTCGAAGATGTGTGGGGGGTGCTGTTGTCTTTTCAATCGCTGACGCTCCTCATGATCGCTCGACTCACACGGGCCCCAAAATGAGTGGGTAGAGATAAGGCAGATAACTTATCCATGATGAAAGCTTGTTGCGAGATATTGTATGTGTCGAAATGTTCTTCAAAAATCTATCGATGATCAGAGGGATACTTCCCGTTCATCTCACGCTAAACAAAGGCTCAGAAGAGATATCTTGTCCTCTGAAATAACGCAGGAGAGCATCCAATTCTTCAGATGCACACGATCCAATTCCTATGATGACTGTCATTGAACGAATGGAGGGAAGATATACCTGGTTGATAGCGCACACGAGGTCCACGGACTAAACCGATGGAAGAGATAAATTCAGATGACAAACCCCACGTGTCATCGATGGCTGATATCAATCGCGAATAGCACTGAGGGAAAGTGAATATGGAGAGCTGAAAGAGATGTAACTCACATCAGATGACAGTGGGAGGAACAGTTGAACGAGGCTTTGGCTGTGCAGGTAGAGATGATACGTTCGATCACAAGATCCTATATCCTCTCTCAGAGGAAGCCACAGAGTCTCCCTGACCACTCTCAATTGTTCCTTGTTGCAATATTCCTCTAAGAATCGAAGCTGTTCCTTCATCTCGTCTAAGGATATCTTCTTGCACGTCTCTTCTCTGTTCTCATCGTGTATCCAGAGAACCCTGCGATATACATCCGAGCATCTAGCTTCGGTCATTCCTGGTTCTCTGTTACTTCACAACTGACCTTTTAGATGATGTAGATCTGACTTACCGAGAGAAAGGAAGAAGGGTCTCGTTTCTGATGTGATGACATCTGGGTAAATGATTCTCATCGTGTTGGTCATTTTCGTGCTCGAAATGGTTGATGCCAAATAAATCTCTCCTTCCTTTAAAGATGTCCTTCTATATCCCTCTTCTATCTCAAATCAATATCTCAATCCTTCATCCCTCTTTTCACCTGATGCGATCAGCATCACTTTCCAATCGAACACCTGGTTCGCTGAGATATTCATTTGACTCATCCAACTATACAATTGTATAAACCACGACAACGTCTTTTCATGCAAGAACACATCGTGATCGCAGCAGCTTATCATGTGCTTCACGCTGAACATCTCTGCGTCGCTCGATCCTCTCAATCTCTCCTCGCTCTCTCTCGATGCGAATCGATAACCCGTGAACCGATGCAACTCATCTTCACTGATGAGCTCTCGCGTGATACTCCCACGGAGTAAGATCTGAATCGTGAGGTCATCCATCTTCGTTCGAAATGAATCGAGCTCTCACCTCTTCTACGCTTGTCTCTTGACCACTCTCGGTGGTATACGTGTCGGAGTGAATGATACGATGGAGTTGTGCGATCTGTCTTCGTTGTCCTTCGATGATATCGTCCCTCTCCTTCAGTTCTCCTCTCAAACGCAGGATCTCAGCCCTCAGCTGACCCACTTGCTCCGATTCCTCCTTTTGCTCCACGCGTTCGCGTGTTGACAACTAGACCGAATGAGATCGAATCGTTCTCATTCCTCACCTCTGATATCGCTTCATTCAGAAAGAGATATGGCTGATGCCTCTCTTGAAAAGAGGACCATCTCTGTGATTTGTGAATATAATGGATTTCACTCGTTCTTCACCTTCTTATCCAGATCCCTATCGAGAAATACCTTACGTATCTGAGAATGATATTGTTGCATCAGATCCGCCAGCATCAGGGGGATGCATTCATCGAAGGAAGTCTTCAGAGGTGTTGTGGTGTCCTCTACTCTCACTCGGTCTCCCTTAACCTGTGGTCATTGAATTTCTCTGTACATCATGACACATCACCTGTATACCACATCTCGATAAGAGGATCATGAGAGATTCATGGGTCAATTTTTTTGGGTAGAGTTTCTTGTTGAATGCGACCATCAATTCTCCTTTACTCGTCTCATTGGTCTTCATTTCCTTCATCACCAATTGGAACATTCTGATCATCAAACTCATGATCGGAGCAGAGCATCGTGCGCGCTCACCTGTTAGTGATCTCGGTGAAGAGAGTGCCCCTATCTTTCAGACGCACACCCCATTGACTACGATTCAATCTGGATGGTGCGAGATGAGAAATGTATCTCTCTAAGGTTGTCTTCTTTAATTTGATGTGATGATCCTCCTCTAGTGCATGCAGGATTGTAGGTAAGGGAGTATACTGATGACGTTCGAGAGTAGAACATATCTTCCAATCCAGCAGTTGAGCATCTTTAGGTACCTTCCTCTCTCAGATTCGAATCTCAACACATGTCTCACTTGTGATCTACTTTGATAATTGGGTTCAACGATCGAGATGCCATCTTCTTCCCACTCTATAACAAGTGATGATTTCAGAAGTTTTTGGTACTCAGGATGAGATGAGATCAGACAGTGCAATTTTCCTCCAAACGCACAAATGTCGTTCAATAGCGCACCCTCAGAGGAACTTGATTCCTCTTGGGCTCTCTTGTTTACGTTATTCTGCGATGCCAATTCATGTTTTCGTCGCCTTTTGGCTGATCGCGATTCAGATCTATCACGTGAGTCAGATATATCATAGTAGGAAACGATAACCTGTTCTCTTCAGCCATCCATCAATGCTCGATGTGTTCGCGAGCGGCAGAAATTTGTGAAGCAATTTTCTTCAGAAAAGCGCTGTTTCCATAATACGATCACAGACTGACCGCTTGAAAGGCCTTCATCCTCTCATCGTCGTTAGCTACACTTTATTGTCCTTCCCTCTTGCTCCCTCAAAGAATGTCTGCATTGAATGTCCGACACCACCCACGCTGTCATATGTCTTGATCGAACCTATACTCCGTTACTTTTTAACTCCTATAGACCAACCTCTGAGCCACCGTGACATCTTTGCAATATTCTCTTTCTCTTGGTACCTCTCATCGAGCACTGACTCTTGTTATCATCATTGTCACACACTCTCAATTCGATCAACTACTCACACAAGATCGCTCCATAATCTTTGTGATGCCTGAGACATCTACCCAAAGCTGCTCATCATGAGTTCGTCTTCTCATCTTATCGTCATCACCTTGGTTCACCGCACGAAAAGCTTGTTGCGTGTACCAACTGTCCATTTCAGCTTCCCTTCGGTTCACCTCGCTCACTCGTTTCCGTTCTGTCTCTTTCCCTTCTTATGCATCTGGTCGTTGTATTCCTTCTTCTGCATCACTTTCGGATCTCTCACTAGAGGAAAGGGAATACCAACCATGATGACACCTTCCTTTGTTGATCTCTGATAGACGTTCAATTCTCACCTCTCGCTTGATCGTCGGTGAAGTCTATCCCTTCGCTCACCTGATGATTCATCATTCAACAAGTGGATATCCAATTCACCTTCCCTCGACACACTGCCAGCATGATGACACCCTTCTTCTTAGATGACGTTGTCTCTCGACTCTCTCTGATCTTTCGATCGTATTCTCTCATCAATCCGTTGAACTCCCCTTCTTGTGGGTTCTGTGGTTCTGAAAACTCTCAATCTCGTTCTCACATCTCTTCACCTGTCATGATGTGCTTCACGCTCGTTAACCTGCCCCACGCCTCTGTGCTCTTCCAACGTTGGATTAGTTTGTTCATCAGACCGTAAGATGGAAAGAAACATAAGACTCCGTGAGGAATCACTCTGCATCCTTCAATCATGGTGATGAGTCTCTCTCACCTGCTGGCTTCGATGATGGACTCTCCAACGGCATCTTGATATTGGAATGCATCAGAGTTCTTGAAGGAGCTGTTGAGTGCTCTCCCCTTGTGCTGTTTGAAAGCACCGATCCATACCTGAGATAATGTCGACATTCTCTCGTAGATGCATGAGAAGTGAATATCGATAGGATGTACACACCTGCTTATCCATATTGACACTGTGTGATGCCTCTAATGTGATGGGAAAATCGATTGATAATTCATTGGCAAAGGATTGCATGGGAGATAACGTTCCCGATGTCAGTATGATGCTCTTGCACTGTTTCATCGTTTACATTTTCATTTCGATCCGCGTATTTCTATGACTCGATGTGAAAGAAGATTATCCTATATATTGTTGACTCTGTTTTCATAACACTCACACTTTCTGCCAGAGGCCGAATGGCTACGCTTGGGTTCATACACCAAAGGCCTATCTTGATGATCCATTCTTTCCTGCCTTCCACATATCTCGGTACCTTCTGCACAGCCACCCGATAATCTGGTGCATACTTGTAATCGTCCACGCTGATGTATTCGAAGATGTAGAATAAGTCTGAGCGCATTGAGTGAGGAGAACGAGGACTGATTCTTACTCTCTAATAGGGTGTCCATGGAGAATGACTCTGTGATACTCTGTTCGTCATCTGAATTCAGACCGAGCCAATGTCGGATGTCCATGCGAATCGATTTACAGTTCATGTGCGTCATGCCTGCCTTCGTCATCCTCTGTACCATCTCTGCACAAGGTCGACTGTAATTTATCAGTTCAAATGTGAAAGCTATTTTGAGATTTTGATGAAGCGAGGTCGATTATAACGAATCATGCTCACACTGATGAATACTCTTCGAAATTGCTGGGTTTCAAATCGTTCAAGAAACATCTGGTATATTCTAGAAATTCATCGATGATCTGAATAGAAATCAATCACACATCGATCGATCTGGTCAGACCTTCAGAGCAGCTGAGAATGAGTTTTGGGAGTGCATACGAACGATGGCCGATGTCTGACGCGCCAATTCTGGTGAACGATCAACCCATCTTCTCTTCACCCTCTCACCCTCTACATCATTCATCACCATCTCCAAACTGGCACTCGATCTAGATATGTCCTCTATATTACTGCTCTACATCAATCTTCTCATCTTCACGAATGTCACACACTGCGCTTCATCCAAGATGATGATGGAATTGTGCATGAGATTATGCATCTGCATGGATTCTCTGATCGATATGTCCAGCAGGTAATTGTAGGGAGCGAACACGATGTCTGATTTAGCCACCAGGGCTTGTGAGGCGTAATAAGGACATCCTTTCTTATCATCACTCTCCCTTCTCCATCGATATACTCACCGTTGACATCTCTACCGAATTGAACCAGATCCTCTATGTCCCACACATTCAACCTCTGACCCAAATCGAACACGTCACTATTTGCAATGTTCTTCACGTTGTTCTTCCACAGACAGCCCTCTCTCAGTGGTTTGGAGATCTTTCTACTGCACAGACGTTCATTTCACGAGACATCTCACTGTTCTCACCATTCGCTCGATTTCGATTTTCCACTCTTTGAGACTCTGGGATGGATGCAGTAATGATCTCGACTGCCTAACACGGACATCCTTGGCTTATAAATCGTCTTCTTTAACTCTCTGTGGATGTTGAGCGTGTACACGTGCATCTCTACCCCGAGTGACTCACCTGACCACTTGAGCAATCTGAGAGTGCGTTCGACTGCAATAGAAGATCAACGGATGTCTCATCTCCTCCTTCTCCTTCTCTTCCTGCTCTCTCGGTCGTTCTTCATCTACTTTCTTCTCTTCCTCGTGCTCTGCTTCCGTTTCAACGACTCTCTTCTTCATGGGCTGGAAGTCATCGTCATCGTCTTCCAGTTGGATGATGATCCTTCGATGATGAGTCTTCTTCTTCTGATCTCCTTACCTCGATCGAGATCCTGTGGGTGAGATCTTGCTGGATGGAATCTTCACTTTCTTCTCATCGAGGTTGATGACCTTGTTCCCACTGTAGCTCTTCGCTGTGAGCAATCCTTTGGGACTCTTCTGCACTGCAGCAGTTATTCCTGTCTCTCCTTCTTTCTGCTCCCTCTCCTTCTCTGACTTTTTGTTTTTCGATGAGGCAGCTCGCTCGGCTCTGAGAGCTGGCAAAGGTTGGGCGTGGTACAAAGATCAGACTCACTCTGAACCTGCTTCTTCTCGATACTCTGCCAGGCGAGCGTGGAACACAATAACGAGAGAGTCTTACCTGTATCGAATCAATTTCCATCCTGTGAATGGGTTGTACCTGTTCCTGTTGGGCCTGTGTGCAGGTGAGTGCTGTACACGAGGATGAAGAAAACTCACTCTCTAAGAGTGCATTCTTTGAATTTGACATGGCCTCTAATACACGTGACATCACTGCACATTGACTCGTGTAGGGAGTGAAAGGAAAGGAAACCTCGATCCCATAGATAGACTTGATGCATTGCGTCGTTGTCACAGGGGTCAAACGTTTGAACTCTGTGCTGGGTTTGCTTGCATCTTCCGTCAGATCGAAGAAATCATCGACATGTGATCGGCTCATAGGCGCGAAACAAAAGTTTGAAATTTGCGATTGGATTGTAGATCAAGTTTTTAACAAAGGCAAGAGTGAAGAAGAGGAAACTTTACTTCAAGATCTCAGGCCTCTGTCTTCGCTTCTGTGCCGGCAGCATCCGTCTTTCCCTCTGCTGCTGCCTTCTCAGCGGCTGCCTTCTCTCTCAATTTCTCCTCGTCTCTCTCCTGCGCGTAGCTCAGTGATTGATCGACGATGACTTTGACTTACAGCTAATTTTTGCAATAGGGAGTCGTCGAGATGCTTGCTGGCCTCGATGCGCTCCACGTCGATCTTTGGATGTCCCTTGATGGCAGAAGCCCACCAAGTTGGTCCGCTGGTGCTCTTCTCGAGAGTGATCTCCACGTTGCCATTATCTATACGTCATTATTATACCTCTATACTCTCTGTGCAACTCACCTAAGATCCAAGAGCTACCGTCTGGTAGCACGGATGCAAAGAGCTCTCCCTGTATGGATGAGAAGAGGGAACAAGGTATGGAATACACACATCGACGATCAAAGGTTGTCCTTTGACTCCGACTTGAAGATGGCCTGGTTTCAGATTGTAAGCAATGTCCCTGCCTTTCACAGCACCAACGGGGACAGTGAAGGTCACTTCCGTCTCAGTTTGCCACCACTTGTAGCCTGGGGCATCTCCTCCGTATTCTGAAGATGTAAACTTGATGAAATGAAAGATCTTCTATGATACATACTAACCCACTTGGATTGTTGAGAAGGCATTTTCTACGTTCTGCTTGAATGATGTTGTGTTTTGATGATGTGAAATTATCGGTTTTATTTTTCGATGACGTCAATGGTGGACCAGAACACCGACAGGCAAACACCAGTGAACACCTCCTACAAAGGAGAGTATTCACGATTGGATTATAGTCTAGTACCACCTCCAATAACTCCTGGCATCTTCCCTGTCAATTTGGAGCTGAATTGATGATGAACAGTCCAATCAACAAAGAAGTTACCGAGAGATCTTACTCAATTGTGAGCCTTGAAAGACTCTCTCGACGAGGCTCACGAAGTTTAGATCACTTGTATGGCATTGTGAACAAAGTTTAGCTTCAGATCGCGAATCGCACCCTTTTCATGATCTTTGGCTTCGTTTCGTCAGGAATCTGTTCATTCCATGAAAGGAGCACGTTTTCATTGTACACCATGTTAAGCAGACTCCCTGCTGTTCAGTGATATCCATTGAATATTTAGTTTAGATGAGGTGACGCTCATCACGCCTCATCTTCTGATCTGTGTCAGGAGGAGGATCTTCCAACAGAATCCATACAAGTGTGGAAACAACAAGGCGATCTGCTTACTTGTGATCTGGACTATCTTCTTTCTGTCATCCTCCAAGACGTTCATGAACGAGAATTATACCTTTCTGGCCGATACAAATGTCAGTTACTTCATTGCCATCAATTTTTACAACAGTGAAGCCCTGTTTCCTCACTACATGGTCCAATGGGAAAGGCTTGTGAGGATCATCGGTACTGATCGAGTGTTCCTGTCCATCTACGAGAATGACAGGTGACGCGCTCTGACACCGAGAAACTAACCGTGCCACAGTGAAGATGAGACACCCTATCATCTAAAACAGTTTCAAGATCTGGCCGAACGGCTCGGCGTCGCCCACCGCATCGTTTCTGTTGCAGGTCAGGCTAGAACAAACACTACGGACAGAATCGAACATCTGGCAAGAGTGAGGAACAAGGTGCTAGAACCTCTGACCAATCATTCCACGGATGGTGCGTTCCTTCATCTCTTCATCCCATCTAATGTATTAAAGGCGAGACTGAGAGAAAGTGGAGACAACGTGACGGAGAGACAAAGGTGGTGTTCATGAACGATATCTACTACAAAACCGAAGACATCCTACAACTGCTGGACACAAAGGGAGGTTTGTTGTTCGATCGCACCAGCTTCACGCTCATCCTCTCAGGCCGATTCGATTTTGCCTGCGGGCTCGACTACTATTTCTATTTCTATGACCTCTGGGTCACTCGAGACATCACGGGAGAGGACTTTGATGCATTTTATCCCCACGTGCGACATCAACCCTCTCAGCAACTCCTACACAGGTGAAACATCTTCCTGTCTAATCTAGTCGTTGAATCCTCTGTTTCCGTAGTCTCATCTGCTTCATTGGCCGCTCCATCGGTCCATCTTCATCTTTTTCGTCTATTATTGCCTTGCTCTGAATTAACACCTCTCAGCGGGACTCCTTTTAGGGTCAAGACATGCTGGAATGGCGCTGTTGTATTTGATGCCCAGCCTATTCTGGATGGCCTGCGGTTCCGCTCAAGAAGAAATGAAAGTGATTGCTATCAATCAGAGTGCTTCTACATCGGAGTAGATTTCGCAGAGCGGTACAATCTGTCTAGAATCTATATCAACCCCAAAGTGAAGGTGGCTTACCATCGGAGGTGGTATTACTACCACAAATATATTCATCCAGTGGTGGAGGCGATAGCGTGGAGAGTGCGGAATGTGGAATCTAAATGGCAGGCCAGCGAGGCAGAGGCTATCAAATGTGAGAAGCTTCGCTGGTGGATCTGTAGTGACTCTCGTAGGTGGATTCCAATGACATGAATGAAGTAGAAATGCCAACAAATGGCAAGCACAGGGAAGACAACGTTTTGAAATAAACTCACAGGAATGATTCCGTTTCGATTGTATGGAACCATGGTCACATTAACGCCACTCAAGACGAGTGGCGATATCCACTTATGAGAAGAGGCAGAAAGATGGAGATAACCTTTAGAAGAGGATGCTCCCTTCGCACCGCACACACCATTGACATTCAATACAGAAGGGAATTGAGTCTATTTTACAACAAGCCAAGTCTTGAAGAGGGTATTTACGTCAGCCGTCTGCTCAGCGACAGTCTTCTTTCCAATCTCGTACATCTCCTTCTCAAGCACAGAGTAGAAGTGGTGCTATACACATCAGCATCATAGACCATGACATGTAGAAAGTTGGATGATAGAAATGAAGATCACCTTCATTCTGGAATCGAAACGAAGGATCAATTCGTAATGCAGTCGGTTGACTTTGTCCACGTCCAATTTTCCAAAAACCAGCTTGAGCACGTCAGACAGTGCAAAGATGATCTCTAAATAGTCCAAATCACAGGGCTAGATAATGTCATGCGTCGTTCATCATCCGAACTCACAATGTTGAAGATCTGCAGGAATTCGAAATAAACGGTGTTGCCAACTTTGTGGATCTTGGGTTTAAATTCTTCGACATCCTCTCGGTCTAGATTGACGCTGACCTCTCTCGATTTAAACTGGTCAGGTTTAATGTCGATGAACAATGATGGACTGAATGACCGACTCACATTGGGACCGAACGAAGACATATCGTGATCCAATAAATAATCGTATTCCTCCATCAGTTGAATCAAAGTCTTGACTGTGGATGGTTAGGAGGAACTGATGTGAGATTTCACCATATGTTGGCGTGTTCTCAATCTTTAATGTTGAAGCGAGACTGTAACCTAGAATGCACCAAGCCATAGCGCTGCCGATGTTAGATCGGGGCAGTGTCATAAATTGTATACCGTTTCTGAAGAGTGGCAGGCTTGATTGCTTGTATTACTTGTTGAGGTTGAACTCGAACGATGTTGAGGTAGTGCAGATTTTGTTCTCCGCTGTAGAGACGTTTCAAGTAATCGAGTGTGTTCGTTCTCTTTTCGACCAGCATCTCCAGATTTCGCTTCCGATTTTTGATTTCGAAGCTAGAGTCGTCCGCCATTGGACCTCTGATGTCTGGTAGGGAGAAATAAAATTCGATATTTTCGAATGAGCTTCGTCTACAACCAATTGTGCTGAGGGTGATCACATCAGATCGAGAGATGAATCAGCTCTTCAAGGGGTGCCGTCAAGGCAATCTGGGATCCACACGAAGCACTACACAGCATCTGACAACGATCTCTCCGAATCACGCTCCTTCCTCATGTTTCCATACAACAAACACTCTGGAGCGACTCATCGGAAGTCGATACAAGCGTGGAGTCAGGACCAAAAGAGATGATATCCTGCCCATGGCCAGACGGTTCACCTACTACTTCAGACCCCTTCCAGATTCGAAGTGGTATTTCTTGAAAGACTTCTACCAAGAGGTGAGTCAATACCCTTAGACACGTTTATCTACTCCGATATGATCTCATCGACCCAGGATGTTGTAAAGCAAATAGAGGAAGCGAATGCTGAATATGCCAAGAGATTCGAAGGAGTCGAAAACATCTCTCAAGTGGAAGGTTTCACCCCACTCAATTTAGCAGCTCAAGCAGTAGGTGTGCATGGTCACATGTCGGTTCATCTGACCCTGGACTAGACTCAGAAGCGATGGAGGACTTTAAAGAGTTGGAGCTGGCCGAGAAGAAGAAGAAAGAAGATAGGAAACGAGAGAAGGCACTCGCTAAGGCAGCGGCAGAGAGTGGAGAGAAGGTCAAGGGTAAGAGTGGGAAGAAGGTTCCATCCAAGTCGAAGAAATTACAAGGTCAAAAGAAGTAAAATGCGACACCATGAAATCTCTCGTATTCATCGATTCGACTCATCATCAGCGGGTGTTACATCATGAATGTCTATCTTCCATCGATACGGTTGTGAAGTAGGGTTAAGCAGATATCTCCGTAGTGTTCTTTCGCCATATTTCAATGGGAGGTCTACAAATACCTCACTCTATGTCAGTGACGAGCCACCAAGAATTTGAGATATTTCAAGTGTATTGTCCGAGTTGGTCAGTCGACCAAAGATGTAAACAAGAAAATTAAGTCCGAAGAGTGGTACTGAATGAGTGTGGGTGATCGGTGAACAGGAAGCTTCTTTAGCGAGAGAAGAGAAAGAAGCATCCTTTCTTGATCCTCTTCTCTAAAGGATGACCATTCTGCCATGAGGTCGAGAAGTATGCATCCAAGTCAGGTATGCTTCTTGAGGGTATCACTTTCACAATAAAACCGGAGCCTTTTTTTCGGTCTCTACAACTTGGCATGGTCTGATCACCATCAGAGAGATCTGATCAGATAGGAAGACATGCCTACCGTAGAGGTTAAGAGAGACGATTTATTCGAGAGCCTTGGCGAGAATTTCAACACAAAGCCAGGTGTTCCATCTGAAGAGGCCGATGACAAGTTCAATCTCCTCTGTTTCCAGTTTGGAATCGAGTTAGACGATGTGGTAAGTAGCCTATCTCGTGTGAACTACGAATGGATGACGATCGAATAGACCTCCGAGAAGGCCATGCAAGAAAAAGAGACTGGAGAGGCCGCTGCAAACGCTTCTGATGACATCATCTACAAGATCGATATTCCAGCCAATCGGTCAGTGCATGAAGGTCAATTCTGATCTTCTGACACATCACAGTTACGATCTTCTCTGTTTGGAGGGAATCTCCCGCTCACTTCGTATCTTTTTGGGAAAAGAGAAAGCTCCCATCTTTCGAAGCGTAGCACCTGCCAACGGTGTACACCACCAGGTCATCGTCAAACCTGAGACGGCCAAGATCAGACCCATCGTAGTCGCAGCCATCCTTAGAGACTTCACTTTTGATGCCAAGAACTACAAGTCCTTCATCAAGCTCCAAGAGAAATTGCACCAGAACATCTGCAGGTGAGCAGGTGGTGATCGAGCCGGCTCTGATCACCCGTAATAGACAGAGATCCATCGTCTCCATCGGCACACACGATTTAGACACGGTGGAAGGCCCCTTCACCTACGAAGCCCTGGCTCCCACTGACATCCAGTTCGCTCCTCTCAACAAGACAGAGGTCATGGATGGACCCGGTGTCTTCTCTTGGATCGAGGTGGGAGGCCAACATGGCATGACGATTGATGGATTGCAGAAAGAGAAGGTGGAGCTGTCCAAGTACTTGGATCTCATCCGTAAATCACCCGTATGGCCCGTGATATACGACACGAAGAGGAGGGTCTTGTCTCTGCCCCCCATCATCAACTCGAACCACTCCAAGATCACTCTGGACACCAAGAACGTCCTCATCGAGATCACTGCCACTGACCTCACCAAGGCTGAGGTGAAGTAGGTCTCTTGTTCCACTCTTGACAGTCGTAGATCGTGCTCAACATGATGATCTCCATGTTTGCAGAGTACTGCAAGGACGGACACACGTGAGATCTTCATTCTGTATAACGATCGATAGGAATGACTTATGGACCTTCTCATCGTAACGCAGAGTTGAACAAGTGGAAATCGTCTACCCAGACGGAAAGAAGAGTCTGACACCCAACCTGTCCGTTCGTGAGGTGAACATCATCCTCTGAGGATATTCTTAACGAAGAAAGGTGGACGTTGACGTGGAATACATCAAGAAGAGCGTGGGAATCCCTGAAGTGGCAGCTGATCAAGTGGCCACTCTCTTGGACAAGATGTCTCTCACCTCTCAACTCTCTAACGATCAGAAGTCTGTGAGTCTTTGAGATTCACATTCCTCTATCATCATTCCACGATGTTATCTCATTCATTTCTTCAGGTGAAAGTGACTGTTCCCATCACCCGCAGTGACATCCTTCACCCCTGCGACATCATGGAAGACGTCGCTATTGCCTATGGTTACAACAACATCAAAGTCACCCTCCCCTCCGTTAACACGGAAGGTGCTCAGGTATTTTATCTCCTCTTTTATTTCTCTTCTCTCCTCTTTTATTTCTCTTCTCTCCTCTTTTATTTCTCTTCTCTCCTCTTTTATTTCTCTTCTCTCCTCTTTTATTTCTCTTCTCTCCTCTTTTATTTCTCTTCTCTCCTCTTCTCTTCTCACCCACTAGGTACCCCTCAACAAATTGACCGACCAGCTCAGAAGAGAAGTCGCCTTCTCTGGCTTCACCGAAGTCCTCACCTTTTCTCTCGTGAGTCCCTTCTACTCCAAAGGAAGAGAGAGCTGAACAAGACAGTGCTCACGCGACGAGACATTCAAGTTTCTGAACCGCGTGGACGATGGAAGCGCCGTGGGCATCGCAAACCCAGCGACGGCCGAGTTCCAAGTGGGGCGTACGTCTCTCTTGGTCGGTATCTTGAAGATCATCCACAACAACCGACAGCAGGCCCTCCCTCTCAACTTGTTTGAGATCTCTGATATCCTCCTGAAATCAGAAGAGAGTGACGTGGGTGCGAAGAATCAGAGGAACTTGTGTGCCGTTCACGTGGCACAGACCTCTCGATTCGATGTCCTGCACGGTCTGTTGGACTCTGTGATGAACAACATGGGGGCTACCTGGAAGAAGGACTCGGATGCTTCTCACAAGAAGACTTACCGTCTCGCTCCATCTGAAGGTACATCTCTTCTTGTACCTCTATCTCTACTCCATCTCTACTTTATGTATTCTATACACTCCATACTCATGTATCATCTACTTGCCGACATGATGTGATAGACACAAGTTTCTTCCCTGGACAACGAGCGGATGTTCTGTACGAGGGAAAGAAGATCGGTGTCGTGGGTGTCCTGCATCCCAACGTGAGAGGAGACATCCATACGAGAGTGACATCTTCAGGTTCTATCGGCATACAGAATCGCCTATCCCGTGTCTGCTCTGGAGATCAACTTGGAGGCCTTCCTGTGAGCATAGACTTTATCTACCGCTTCTCCTTCTTCTCCTTCTTGCTCTTCTTGTCTTTCTTACTCTTCTTGTCCTTCTTGTGTTTCTTCTCCTTCTTCTCTCTCTTGCTCTTCTTACTCTTCTCGTGGGGGGAACTCGATCTCTCCCTCTTCCTCTTCCTCTCATCCGTTTCACTCCTGCCCCTCCCCTCTGTCTCTGTCACTCTCTCTCTTCATCCTCTCTCACCGTATACGGGCTCAGGTTCGTTCTCTTCGATCTCCTCCAGACTGGGTAGCCCCAATGTGTTGCGACATTGAAACGTCAGGTGTCCCACTGATAAAGATGATCAAAAGAAAGATGCGACGGTGTTCCTCACGTCCTCCGCATTTTTTGCATGTGCTTCTCAGTTGAATGGGTTCACCTTTTAACCTTGCAGCCGCCATAAGGCCACGGGCAGTGGCAGGTGCGCTCGCTTTGCTATCTGAACTCTTTTCATCTTTACTATTGCTTCCTATTCCTATTGTATTTTGCTGCCACCATTACTTCAATTGAATGGGAATCAATCACTCACCCAGATGCTATGCGTGCGATGAGCTGCCTGTCCAGAGAGGAATCTGGTGTTGTTCTCTAATACTTCTGGTTGTCCTGGCTCTCTCTGTAATGCCTGCCACATTCTACGGAATTGTGTTCATCAGACGAACTCCCTGTCATCGGAAATTTCTGGAAAAAAGATATAGAGATAACTTGTTGAAGGAGCATCACCGCGGACGATCGAGATCTATACAACCAACGAGTGAGACTCCACTGAAGTCTAAGAGGACTCAGAATGATCACGAGAGAGAACACAAGGCTCAGGCTCTGGTTGTTTATGATCCAGATTCACTTGGCTTTATCGGCCACGGTGAAAATCTACCTCACGGCTGATAACTGCACGATGGTCGAAAAAGCCATCAGCGCTTACTCCGTCCAACCATTCGATGACCTGACTCTCTCCTACGCCCGAGATGTATACGCCAACTACGAGGATGACTTCACTTATCTTGCCAACCTCAGTAGCATCACCTTCACTTCTGAGGGTAATGTTACCTTAGCCATGTGGACCATCGAAATCTCCAATATCACCACCGTTCGATTCGAAAATATCAACCTCCAATCCTGTGACATCAAGGGAAACCTCTTTAGAAACTTCGAATTCGACGGGATCGTTGGCAGGGGAAAAGGTGAAAGGGTGAAAGATCTCAAGTTGACACTCTCAGTGGGGGATGGTTCCATCATCATCACGGCTGGACACCAATTAAATTTTACCAATAGTCGATTCATTTCTGTAAATATCAAGACGGAATCAACAGACGTCATCACGTTGAGGTGAGAGGAGAGAAGAAGCGACATTGTTCACATCTCTTAGAAACGTATCCATCAGTGGATCTCAATTCACAGGAAACTCAGCCATAGACATCACAGGGTCAGATATCACATTACAAGACAGTCGAATTGGAAACATCACCAATGTCTTATATGCCCTCACCATCAAAAAGGTGGAGACACGATGGTGATCATGAAGCTGATCAGAAAAGGGAAACTATCAATCCATCGGAAATCGATATTCGAACGTCTCACTGGGAATGATTTTTTCCGATGTCACGCACATTGCATTCATCCAAGATTGTTTGAGATCATCACCCGTGCAATTATTCAACAGCACCATGATCATCCGTTCATCCATCGTCGATGGACAGGTGGGATCGTGCATCACAGGAAATGGAGTCGTTCAATCGTACAACAACACTTACTGTGAGTCACATCCATCAACTAGAGTGACACTCATCAGTTCGATGTAAATCATCCATCTCACTGGGAGACGGCCGCATCAACAGCACATCCGATTCTTACATCAACAATCGATCTGACATGTCCGGTGGAGGTCTGGCGTGAGTCCATCCATTGATGAAACTCGATTGAATCGACATAGAATCACATCGAGTGGTACTATCCACATCGACAATGGGTTCTTCAGTAACAATACGGCTGGCTTCGGAGGATGTATCTATGCGATGAACGCAAACGTCACCGTCTCATCCAGTGTCTTCATCCGATCTACCGCTTTGAACATCGGTGAGATTCTTTCGAAATTTCGATCTGAACGGATCAGCGGGAGTGTTGTACTTGGACAGTGATGCAGACAAGACGAACATCTATCAGATGAATCTGTCCAATTGCACCATGAACATCAGTCTGTCGATGTCTGAGGGTGGAGGCTTCTTCTTTGGATCGAACGTCAACGCTACCATCTCGGACACGTCGAGCTATCTCTCACGATCACCACTGGGAGGACTCATCTCTCTGTCACAAGGAGTGACCTACGGTATCTGTCTCCTGAGGTGCTCCATCGTCAACAGCTCTGCCACGGGTCAGTTCGGTGGAATCATCTACAGCACCACCACCGATTTCGTCATGATCAGAGATTGTCTCTTCATCAACTCCTCTTCTGCCGTCGATGGTGGTGCCCTCTACCTCAGTGGTACTGCCCTTCTGGTCCATCTGGAGGGGATCTACTCTCAGTCTAGTTCCGCTGGATCTAACGGTGGTTTCTTGGATGTGAGTCTCCTCATTTGTGTATGGAACGATGGTCTGAATGGTATTTCAGATGAACGGACAGATCACCGCCATCACAGTCAAGGTGAGATTGATTCGAGATCAAATTGAAGAGAAATAGGACAGTGTATTCGTAAACAGCACGGCGATGAGTGTAGGTGGCACCGCCTACGTCTTCAGTCTCAACGATTCGTGCCTCTTCACCATCGACAACGTCACCACCCAATCATCACGGTGACATCCTCTATTTCGATCACCATTGACTCGTTGTAGATCCGAATTGACGGGAGGAGGGTGGAGCATCTCTGGAGTGATGAGCAGTTTCATCGTCAACCATTCAGTCTTCATGGACAACTCGTGTGAAGAGTACAGTGGTGGTGCCATCGCATTCTCCGCCACGACACCCGAGATGATCATCTCACAGAGTACATTCTATCGCAGCTACGCTTACTATCAAGGAGCCGGTCTTTCGATTCAGAGAAGTTCCTCCGTGAGATCGATGATCATCTCTGATTCTTCTTTCTCTTCGGGTACCGCCACTTTTGGATCTGCCATAGGGATCATGGGTTCTCTCGATGACCTACTCATTAAGAACGTCTCCATTCTCTTCAATCGCTCTCTCCAGGTGCTGTACTTGTATATCTTCTCTCTTTCATCTCATCCGTATTCTCTGTACATACAATCAAATCCTCTTTGGGATACTTGAAATCGTTTCTTATGATTCTTCATAAGACGATATCTGATTGAAACAGCAAGGGGGAATCTACATAGGAGGTACTGGACAGAAAGGAACGATGACCATGATCAATAGCACGATCACATCCAATTTCGCACAATCATCGGGGGCTGGAATCGCCTTAGCCATCGACATCAATAGTGTGATCATACAGAACTCCATCTTTCAGAGTGAGAGAGAAACACCATCACAACTCTCACAGACAACAGACAACACTGCCAGTGAGAACGGTGCTGCCATCGATGCGTGGAGTACATCGATGGATGAGATGTACATCGATAAGTGTCGATTCGTCGGAAACTCAGGTGAGAGGACTCATCGAGATCAAACTCATTCCATCAGCCGCACTCAACGGTGGTGCCATTCGCATCGGTTCCACGGCCCATCTGAACATCACTGCGTCTTCCTTTGTAGATAACAATGCTTACTCTGGTGCTGGGATCTATCTCGGAAGGTGAGAAGGTCTCTCATCTCATAGAATGAACACACAAACAGTTTGACGACACAGAAGAGAGACGCTTATTACGCGACGATCCTCAACAGCCAGTTCGTAAAGAACAACGCATTCTTCAGGGGTGGAGGTATGGCTGTGTCAGGAGTGACCGTTTTCTCCTCTTCCTTTCGTTCCAACACGGCAGCTCAGGGAGGGGCTGACGTCTACATCTTATCTGGATTGTGAGTTGTCTCTCACAATTCGTCTGACGCACCCAGCAACGAGTACGTGGGAGATCGGATCTCTCTCTACTTAGAATCAGGAGCGAGTCTATCCTCTCCCAATGCCATCAATCAGTTTGCCACCTGCCCACCAGGATTGACCTCGATGAACGACAGTGATTCCAAGTATACGTGTCAGGTGAAGATCGAATCGATGGAGAGAGTTGAAGGAGGCAGATGAGGGAGGTGGTGGATGGAGGAGGAAGGGACAAGAATGTCATCATCGCAGTGTTGGTGGCATCGATCGTGGTCTGTGTGGCCGTGGCATTCGGTCTGGTGATTCTGTGGAGGTACATCAAATTGAGGAGGAAGAAGAACGATAAGGAGAGGATACCTATGATCGACATCGATAAGATCAACATCGGTGCAGCAAAGTCTTCCATCATTCCTTGGGAGGATCTCAAGATCTCTAATCAAGTGCGTATCACTCTATCATCACTCTATCATCACTCTATCATCTCTGATGGAATTCAGGTTGGCTCTGGATCCTTTGGAGTAGTTCACACGGCTGAATGGTGAAAGAGTGTAAGTTCTTCTCGTGACATTGAACAGGAGAGACGTGACAGTGGCAGTGAAGCAGATCGGCAGTGAGCGTGTGACGCCCGATCAACTTCGAGTCTTTGTCAACGAGGTGATCCTCTCCTCCTCTCTCTTTTAACCCATTCAGGTGGCGATCATTCAACGTCTCAGAGCCCATCCGGTGAGAGATAAATCATAGATAACATCGTAGATCCATGTTCTCACGTCGTTCAGAACGTGGTCATGTTTATAGGAATCACTTTTCCTCCCCAACCGTTGTCTTTGATCACGTGAATATTCTCCCGTCGTTTGATTTAATCAATTCTCCAGTGAATTCTGTGAGGGTGGAAGTCTTTACGGTATGGTTGATCGATCTGAATGAATCTGATCTCTCACAGACTATCTTCGTCAATATGAAGTGGACGACGAACAGAAGAAAAGGTGAGTGGAGGTCGGTATGATTTGTTGATGGGATGTTTCAGTTTCATCGAAGGAGTGGCGCGTGGTATGCTTCATCTGCACTTGGAGAAGGTCATCCATCGAGATCTCGCCGTTCGAAATGTAATCGACATCATATCTCCATCATCTGACACACGCAGATTCTATTGAACAGACATTTAGAACCGAAAGGTGAGGGAAGAGTAAGAGAGAGACTGAACCATGCAGTGAGCGATTTTGGATTATCACGAGAGAGGGATAGTGTAGATAGTGCTTCTTTCACGAACACAAAGATTGGACCACTCAAATGGATGGCACCCGAGGCCATCACGAAGCAACAATATTCCAGTAAATCAGATGGTGAGTGCTCATCCCTCCCTTATTGTCACTCACTCTCTACAGTCTTTTCCTTTGGGTGGGCTTGAATGTTGTTTCTTTCATCCAAATTAAATGAAAATAGGGTTGTTGTTTGGGAGATATTGACTTGTCAAGATCCGTATCCAGGTGAGTGAACGAAGAGAATGAATGAGTGAATGTATTAGATTCTACACCTCTGGAGGTGGCCATGGCTGTGGCTACAAAAGGGTTGAGGTTGCCCATACCCAGTGACACCGATCCAAGTCACCAGAAATTATTAAGCCGTACGTATATCTCACCTCGACATTTTACGCTTGCTGTATAATCCTTCGTCTGATGAGTTTCAGAATGCTGGCAGACTCTCCCAGAGGATCGACCAAATTTTGCAGAAATATGTGAGAGGAGTGCATTCATCAGTGAATGACACTGAGAAGGTGCGTTTTTGGGCATCATGAAGGAGGACATACAAGCAGTGGAGGGAATCACCGTTGATCCAGTGGAAGCACTGAATCAACTAGAGAACGCCGAAGACAAAAACGAAGTGGATGATGCTGACGATGACGTTCGGTGAGCGACTGAGGAGATCCTCGATTCACAGCGACAGATCGCACATCTCACTAGCGGAGATCTTCCCCATCAAGAAGAGGTCCGATCCATACTCACAGCTAGACTTTGGAGTCCATTGCGCTAGGACAGTCAACGACGGTGAGAAGAGGAGACGACGAGTGCTGATGGATGAAGGAAAGGGTGTTCCGTACGAAGAAGTCCCAACCACCACGGGTAGTTCATGCAATTCGTCAGAGAAGCCGTACGTCTTCCTGGATCGGTCCACAGACACCGCAGTGGACAATCTGGACGACAGCGTATAGACAAGAGAACAGTAAGAAACAACAGCTGAGGATCAGAAGAGAGGAATTGTACATGAGGATGTATAGATGTATCAAAGAAGATCAATCGTCGATTCTTTACTCTTCGTTCTCTTTCTTCTTCTTCTTGTCCTTGTCGTCTTCCGTGGTAGTGGCGGCTCTCTTTCTCATCTGTTCGATCACATCATCTACACTCTCTGCCGCAGGATTGATGGACGAGGCATCGATTCTTCCCAGTTGCTCTCTCTCCGCCTCCGCCTCCATCGCTGCTCTCTCAATGGACTCTGCCCTCGTCTTCTTATTCTGCTCCACCGTCTTCTCTCGTTCAGCTCCTCATCACATCCATCGGAGACCACTCACCGCTATTCTTGCTGCGGACCATTCGTACAGGGACTCCTTCTTCTTCGATGACTTATTCTGTGCGGTCAATGTTAAGTATAACTTTCGACAGAGATTGTAACCGAGCCATGCATCACGTGCGGCATATCTGAGAGGGTGAGATCGCTTCTGTGGACGTCTCTCACTCGATATTTCCCTTGTCCATGAATCTAGCTTTCCACGGATCAGCCGATTTCTTCTTCAATTCTGATTTCTCTACTCCCAGTATCAAATCACTCAGTTGGTTCAGATCTAACGCTTTCGATATTGCATTGCTCCACGTTACATTGCTGATTTCAAAGAATGATCTCTGATCGAGTGTCAGATCTTCATCGTGTCATCGACGGCATCAGAACTCTGTTCATGAGTCGAGGGAAAGAAATAGATCACCGGGCGAATCATGAGCTGAGGGAAAGACTGTTGGATGAAAAAAGAATCGTTGATGCAACCTACGCCGGACAGAATCACTTGATCGTCTTCCAAGAGCTCGATGACCTCCTCTGGTACTGTTCCTAACAATCCGACCTGCCATGATCAGACCTGAAGCATAAATTGACCTCACCTGGACGAGGACGATCAAATGGTTCGTTGAGAACTGAATCAATTCGACTACACCGTGTCTGCTGAACTCACAATCGAATCCAAGTACGAGGCTGTTACATTTCTCAATCATCATCATCAACACGATCGGCTCACTGTCTCTTCTCTTTGTCGGAAGGTGTTCCATGTTCCAGTGCGTAGAAAGCAGACAGGTAATGTCTCAAGAATCCATCCTGAATCAGACATCAGCGTGATCCTACAAGTGTAATGCTTCGTCAATCACCCGGAAATGGTCGTCCTCACAGAGTGCGATGGTGATACTATCTCTCAATGCAGTCCCTGGAAATGTCTCCACAGAAATAAACCTCTCTGCTGCCTTCTGTCTTAATTCTTCAGTCAGCTTGTCCAATGCTGACATCTTTCTCAGATGCAATCACATGATGGGCCGATCTGTCTGCCCGTTGTAGATGAGATGAGAAATTATCAGCCGTTTGTGTCTGTGTTGCATTGTACAGAAGGCAATCATGAAAGTACATGAGTATGTGCTGGAAAGCGTACAATCTAGCTGCCTCTATTTATTTGATTGATCTCCAGCTTTCTTGCTCTTTTCCGTCCAGAGCTTCCTCTTCGATTCGATGTAATGCCTCCGTGCGATCTCCTGCCACTTTTGAAGGACAGAGAGTCTCTGCTCTGAAGAGGGCCAAGAGCTGAAGGCCAGATAGACTGTCTCTGTCATTCACTTCTCTCTCGATCCCTCACCTTGGGAAGGTCCATGTCCCGACTCCTTCTCTTGTTGGACTGCTCGTTCAAAGTAAGACGGTGCTGAACGATAATCGTACAGTGCTCTGGACATCAGAACGAGCCTGTCACCATTCAATGACTCTTCCTCCATTCTCATTCTTAATAGATCATGTCTCTCTATTCCATCGACGTAGGATGGATGACTCACCCCACAAAATCAGACTCGATCTCAGATTGCTTCCAGAAGGGTATGTTCCAAGCGAATTCAAACAACTGAGAGGAATCAGATTCAAAGTCTCTCCATCCCCACCGGTGTCAGAAGAAAAGTGGATCTGAATAAGATGTCGAAAGCGAGGTTGGCTGCCGTGAACAATGCCATGTGAACCAGATTGGCCCCCACGTGATGGCACAAGATGTGTCCTGTCCACTTTAGATGAAAGAAGAAGACCTTCCTCACCCATCTCGTGTCCGACGACATTGGCCAGCTCATCATCAGACTCCAACGTCTCGATCATGGCCGTGGTGATCAGCACCGCCCCCCCTGTCAGCTTCAGTGAGATGACACACTGCATGTCTCACCTGGTCTTCCCAATGCCAACTGACTGTCAGACTTTGCCACGTAGAAGGTCCACTCCAGATCCTTCAGCTCTTGCACCTCTGAACAGAAGATGATCCTCTTTCCGATCTTCTCCACTCTCTTCACCATCTGCTCCTGTCAGCGTCATCCTCTAAAGTTATCTCACCGGATCGTCCTCGGGCAGGTATTCGAAGGATTTTCCGTAGAGGTAATTGAAGGCCTTCTCCGCGATGAGTGCCTCCGTCTCGGGTCCGATCAACTGGGCCTCCCTGTGTCTCTCTGCATGGAGATGAGAAGAGATGCGAAGTGAAGGTGAGAAGAGATGGATGTCACCCACCGACTATGGTCATGTAATCACCCTCGACGGTGATGTATATGACGGTCAACGACACGATGACCAAGATGGTGATGGCGATGTATCTCCTCATTTTGGCGTACCAGCTCACTGTGAAACAATAAAAGAGGAGAAATGAGAGATGAAATACCTCTAGATAGAACATAACGTTCGAAAAGACACAATCCTATATTTCCCAATATGAATGTCGTTGAGAATTCTCTGCCTCTTCTCAATCATCCTCTCGTACTCGACATCTTCTCACCTCCTTTTATATGGAGAATAGATCTTCAGATGAATATTCTTATTCATCGCTGTACATTGAACTGTGTTAAATACTCCATTGTTTCTTGTTAGCGTGCGATTGTCTCTCAGATGGCTCAGATTTCGAACCTGAATGGTATGATTTCCTGTCACACTGTTAGATCCACAAGATGACTTGCAACAGTACTTGAGATCACAGAGGATGAGGTTCTAGCACAAAGAGATTCGACTGTTCGGAGGGTTCCGTATTTGATTTTCCCATTACAACCGAGTAGAGACAGAGTAAACATGATCCCTGTGTGCGTGTTGAAAGATGCGGTTGCGTTTCATTCGATTGTAACAATCAACGAGGGGAAAAACGTTGAGAGAAAATGGCAAAGTGTCAACGACGCATTCCACAGCAACCCAAGGAGTATTCGTTGATTTGGCTGTCGACATAAGGTGATTTCTTCCTTCATTCCAGCTGTCGACATGTGAGAGAATCTTTGACTGGGTTCGAATCTTCGAAAGCCTAGATACTAGATAGCAAACACAAGGGGCACTAAGGGACAGGAGGACTTTCAACCATAAGGAGGAGAGCAGATAATATAAGATTCCAACAACAAGTGGTGAGAATGATGATGTGTGCTGGAGCGCAATGTTGATTCAGAGCAGGAGAGTATCTGCAAAATAACATGATGACTTCATCACCTCAGCTCTCTTGGTCGTGGAATGGACAACCACCTTCAGAGAATACGGAGCCTCGCCATGTAGCGGTCCCTTTTCTGCCACAAAATTCGCCTCTGCTTCAACAGAGCTCTCCTGCTGGTTCGCCGATTCTACGAAGGAGAGAAGAGGAGCTCATGGCCAACATGAACTTGGGCATACAGAAGAAAAAGATGAAGAGCAAACAGGGGATGAGTTCACCATTGACACCACGTTCGACACGTAAAGTGGAGGATGAGAAGATGGCAAGGAGAATAAGAGAATCCTACGCTTGTCTCAGACACAGAGCTATGCACAAGAGGTGAGTTGAACTGGTAACGTACGGATTCTGAATGAAATGGAGGTGTCCAGCCGAATGTCCGGAGAGAAGGATACCGAAACCACTCCCAGTGGCCACAGAGAGGAGACAGGCGCAGCAGCAACAATACAAAGGCACCAAGTCACCCATCATTTCTTCACCCACCTTACTCTCTTCTCCCAACACCCTACGAATCCTTCAAGGGATACAGAACACCCGAATCTCTAGCCCGCAGCTCCCTCGCGTATCACCCCCGGCCGAACAACATCAGCCCGCGAATGACTCCAACTATGTCTACAACGCCCCCGATTCGTGGGACATGAGTGGACTCTCTTCATCTTGGGGCAGCACCGACACTCCCTGGGTCGAAGAGCCCTGGAACGATCTGCAATCTGGTTTAAAATGGGAGGACGGCTCCGAAAAGAGTGGAGCTGAAGAGGAAGGCTCCTCTCCCCTGCAAGACATAGAGAGCTGGCTGGGAGAGACCACCGTGGGAGGAGCGAGGTTCACATACAACGATGATCTGTCGGACATGGCACACATCCAAGAGTCCACCTCTCAGCTGCTGTCCGATCCATCCTTCCACCCTGTAGAGGAATCTGCACTGTCCAAGCTGATGAAGATCCTCATCACGAGGGAGCAGATCGAGAGGTGAGGAGAGAGGAGAGAGAGAGGGTGACAAGAGTAGGTGGATGTTTGACGAGCAATTCAACAAGCTGATGAGAGGATTTTACGTCCGAGTGAAGATTGGAGAGATGAACGACCAGCCAGTGCATCGATTGGGATGTGTGGTGGAGGGGAGAGACAACTTTTTCGAGTCGGGAGACTTTATGGACAATGGGAAGGGCCTGGTGGTACACTTTGGCAGCTCGGGGCAGCACATTGTCCCAGTGTCAGCGGTGTCCAACTTTGCACCGACGGAGGGAGAGTGCAACGAGTGGATGCGAGATGCAGAGAGGAACAACATCAGCATCATGCCTGCCGAGGTGGTTGAGAAGCTGGAGGTGGCCAACCTCCTCAACGGCAAACAGAGCATAGCCTATTCTTCGCATTAGAAGCACGGAACATGTTAGATAGAAGAGTTGGGATGTATCAGAGGAACCCTCGTTCCTGTTCCGCTCCCTCTGTAGATAAAGTATTATATTTCCTTCTTTATCTTACATCGTCTCTGATCTCGCACTCTTATTTCTTCTTCAGCTCCTTCTCCATTCGGTTGATGTCCTCCTCTAGCTTCAGTCGGGCATCGGCTGCTTCACGCAGCATCCCTTTCGCTTCCTCCAGTTTCGGCTCATGCTCCAGCTTGAACTCCTGCAGCTGGGTGATCTGTGTCCTCTCCGTGTTGATCTGCAGCAATATGTCCTGATAATTCCCCACCACCTACCACTGTCAGCCACAGCGAGATCCTCCCCTCACCCTCTTGTTCCACGATCTGTATTTCGCTGCATTATCCACCGAAGGACTCTTCAGCTGTGGACTCTCTTCTCCTTCTGATCCCACTGCGGGTGATTGAGGGGAGCCCTCTTCTGTGGTTGTTTTCTTCAATTCTTCCAATTGGCTCTTTGCTTCTTCTATTTGTTTCCGCACCTGATCTTTTTACACTCTCCTCCTCTTCCTTCTTCACCTCTATCGTCTCGTGTTGTATTTCTTCATTCAACTTCTGGTCTCTGGCCTGCCTGTACGTCAGATTGACGGTTTCATTCATTCTTCCCTCACCGCTCCCTCTTGTGCAGAGCGTAATTCTTCTCGAACACCAACCAATATGGTCTCCTGGTTTGCTTTCCATTTAGATAATTCGTGGACCTGGACGGAGTTCAGAGCCGATCCTCCAGTGTGGCTCACCTTTCTTCGCAACTCTTCTAGATCCTTGAGAGCTCTCACAGCGGCGTCTATGGATTCCTTGGTATTCGCCATCAGATGTGAATTCGGAAGAGAAGCTTTCCGATGTGATGCCTTGTTTCATTTATTTTTATTTTAAAGAGAAGTTCGCGGGGAAGAGCGAGAGATCATCAAACCCCAACCCCCTCACAGATAACTTTTGAAGCATGGGTCTTGCACCAGGATACGTTATTCTTATTGTGACCGCTGTGGTTATTCTTCTGACGGGACTCTGCTATGCATTTGCCCCCGGCAGAGATAAGGGGTGAGAGAACCCTGAAGTCCACCTTCAATCTATTCTCTTTCTTCTGATGACATTCTTTAACCATTTCACAGGCTTATCCGACTGAACATCGTCACAACATTTGTCTGCCTCTGGCTCATGTGAGTAGAACCCACTCTATGTCTGATAAAAGTGAGTACATGTTGACGATGGTTCCAGGTGGGTTGTGACCTACATCGCCCAAATTCACGCCCTTGTCCTCCCTACATACACAGTATATCCGTCCACCAATGTGAGTCCAATCATCTCACATTGCCACTTCTCACACCTTTTGAAGGGAACTAGCGGACATCATTAAATCTCCTAATGAGCACAGCTTGCATCCAATAAACCGAACGAACTGAGGCTTCAGATGACATAAGATTCGAACTGTTGTCAGTGTACTTATTCCCATATTTCTGGATGCATGTTGACACATTCAAGCGATGGTTGAATGATGGTGTTCGTTCGTGAAGTACAATGTCGACGGATAGTGAGATTTGACGGCGTCCTACAGTCTTCCACTCATCAGCCATCTTTAGGGCTACGTTTGCACGAGGGACCACCCAAAAGAAGTGTGGATGGCTGTACATACACATTGAACATGATTTATGAAACGAAGGAAAACAACCAGGGAGAGACTAAATTTAGTTGTTGAGTGGGTCCATCTCATCTTGCCAAAGATGTCAGAGAAGAAGCCTCGGAAGAAGAAAGAGATCACTGAGGAGGGAGGTGAAGAGGCACCAAAGAAGAAGAGCACAAAGAAGAAGGACAAGAAGGAAGATGTAGTCATCGATGAGGTGACGGAAGATAAGCCAAAGAAGAAGAAGAAGGCGAAGGCTACCGATGATACCGCTCCCGTAGCAGATCCCGCTGAAGGAGGAGAGAAGAAGAAGAAGAAAAAGAGTAGCAAGACGGCTGAAGATGCAGCAGCCGATGACGAGGCCCCAAAGAAAAAAAAGAAGAAGAAGAAAGATTCAGAAAGCGCACCTGCAGAGGATACCGAAGAGAAACCGAAAAAGTCGAAGAAGAAGAGTAAGGCAGAGCCTGTGGCAGTCGAAACTGCACCACCAAGGATTGTCCCCAGAGAAACACCAAAGGTAGAGGAAGAGGAGTCTTACGAGGACGACTATGAGAAGGATGATTTCGAGGTGACAGTGTAATCGCTAGTGAGCGATTTACCGATGAGAAGCAGAATTATGAAGAAGAGTTTGAAGAAGAGACAATAGACCTCAGCACACAAGAAGAGAAGACATCCAGCCAAGTCTTACAAAAAACCGTGGAAGGAAGCCCCAGTTCACAACAGAAGATGGCAAAGGCAGCGAAAGCAGAGCCACTGCTTCAGCGCAGGTACATTGATCCAGCAGAATTGAAGAAGATCGAGGAGGCGCAAAAGCGATTGCAGAGAGGGGCGGAGATCTTATCCCTGATTGAGCTGGATGTTGCATCGATCGAAATCGTAGATATTCCTCCCCTCACGGAGTACCAACTGTTCATACGCAACTTTGGAAACAGCAATTCTACGCAATCACACACACAAACCAATGAAGATGTTTGTTTTGTAGAGGTACAAACAGATGATATCGAAACAGACGAAAAGTCCGTGCAGGTGAGTCAGTCGGTGGGAATGTTGAATGAAATCGTTCAGTTTCCCGATGATATTGGGTTCTCCGGAGGATCTTCCGCTAATGATCGAGATCGAGACCCTCTGCAGACATACAATGATAGAACTCGTTTGGCAGCATTCCTCCTGCCAGCATCAGAAGTGAGCTCACTTTTCTCATGCTTCCTAACAGAATCGAATAGGTAATCGAGAACCTGCTGGAGGAGAATCTGATGGATAATACGGCAAAGAAAGCAACGTTCACATCAGGGTACGCGTTTGCAGATCAGTACATCAATTTGGATCCTCCTAGATATTTAACCAACTGCCCAGTGAAGAGTGAGACAAGGCGTTCGGAGGAGATGGTGACTAACGATTGCGAAGCGATGTGCTTCTCTCCTAGCCTACCTCATCTCCTGCTGATTGGATACTCGTGTGCTAACTCAACAGAACCTTATCTGAAGGGTCGATCTGTACTCTGTCTATATAATCTGAATGCTCCAACACACCCAACCAAGTGAGTCCAACTAGATTGCATGAATCCAACGATATCAGGATACTTCTGTCCGAGTCAGAGCCTTCGTCTTGCCAATTCAACCCAGAGAATCCACAGATTGTGGTCGCTTCCACTTCCTCAGGCACCGTGCTCGCATGGGATTTGAATGAATTCTCTTCTCTGCACCAGCACGTCGCCATTGGGGGAGAGATGGTCGAGTTGAGACGTCCTACATATACCACGGAGAGTCTTTTCTACGATAATCACACCAACCCTATTGTGAGTTTTATCGATAGATCTGGTCTAACTCGTATGCAGATCAAGATGGTTGCGATAGAGCGACAAAAGAACAACGTGGAGGTGGTAGACAATGTGGATGATCCATTTGGAAATGAAGAGGAATCATCGAATCAAGTAATATCATGTCATTGGTGCTGGTGTACTGACTCGATGAAGGCGACCAATACTGCTTTGACCCTGGCCACAGTGGATGAACAGGGAGAAGTGAACATATGGCTTTTGATGCAGTTGGGTGAATCCGAGAGGTGGGCCAATCGGTTGTAGTCTCATCTGAACAAGGTAGAGCTGCAATCGAATCTGACTATGGGCTCTCTATTGGAGGTAAATTCAAATTGCAGAAGAGTAATACCCTACGAATCCGCGATCCAAATCAAGATTTGGGAATCATTCGCAGAGAGGGAAATGCCATGAGATGTTTGGACATCTCTTTCTTCAGCAACGACAACAACCAGTTCATTGTGTCCACAGATGTTGGTCAGATCATCCGAGGAGTGAGATTTGGTCAAGTGGACTTCTCACTGCCCTCTCATTCGAAGCCTGGATTTGCCACACGCGTCAGCGCCGTGGACTTCTCCCCTTTTGATCCGTCTCTATTCCTTGCTGCCATGGATGATACCACAGTGGCCCTCTTCTCGGTCCACACTGCCGCTCCCTTGTATGTATGGGAGGCTGAGAAGTCAAAGAAATCTTCCATCCTGTCTGTAGCCTGGTCGAGAACCCGTTCAACGGTGTTCTATGCCACCACAGCCACCCAGATCTATGTGTGGGACATATCTGCCAATGAAACAAGCCCTGCGGTATCGGAACCTTTCAGCGCAAAGAAATCACCTGTGACTGCTATGACTTTGAGGTGAGTTCCTCTCCCTCTACCCAAATGTGAACGCTCTACAGTCGAGGACGAAACTCCTCGGTATCTTTCGCCCACCAAGATGGACACGTCGAGATTCACTATTTGAGGTGATCACCGTTAGATCCTCGTGTTGACTGACATCTGTACAGCTCTAAATACAGCCAATCAAATGGAAACGCTATAGAGGATTTTGTGAAAATAAATTGTCTGTGATCTTGAGGTATTCTGTTAAGCAACGTAGACAGAGAAGATACCATTATACTGTGTTCAACTGGGTCGTTCCCAGGTATAAATCTAAATCAAGAGATTGATCTACAACTCACCATTGAGGGAGGACCAACATGTTTCGGTCGATGAAGAATGGAACCAACACCAACATTATACAACAAAGATGATTATATAGATACAATCACTGGTAATCGTGTATCACGGAAATCAGTGCTATGCGGAGCACAGAACATACGACTTACAGGAGGAAAGGTAACAGCATATACGGTCTAAATACATGATCAAACTAACATTTACAAGACAATTATCAAACCAGGCGTTGTGATGAGAGGTGATCTTGCCACGATAACAATTGGCAAGTACAGTTCTTTCGAAGACAATTGTGTCATTCGACCTTCACACAAGAAATTGAAGGGGTATGTTCAGATCCAACCCACATCAACCTCTAATCGAGATCTCAGAGGCATTGCCTTCTTTCCCGTCTCAGTTGGTGATTTCGTCCACGTGGATGAGGAAGCTGTAGTGGGCGCGGCTTCTGTGGGTTCTTACGTTCACATTGGAAAGGGTGCCGTGGTTGTGAGTGCAATATTCTGTCCTCTTCATCTAATTCATCACAGTCGAGCCGATGTGTGCTGAAAGATTGTTGTTACATAGAAGATGGGACGGTCCTTCCACCTGATACAGGTGAAGTGGGAGGATACAAGGAGATCTGACGTTGGAAGTGGTGCCACCGTTCAGCATAATGGCTGGATGCCCGGGAAGGATCGTGGGAGAGCTACCAGAATGTTTTGAGGAGACACAGAAGCAGAAACAATGGGCTAGAATGGAATCCATGCAGTGGGCTGTGGCAAAATGAACTCCTCCGCGTTCCTTCTGTTCTCTTTAGCATTTGAATCTGTATCATAAACTGTTCCTGGCCACACCAGCGAGAGGAAGCACAACACTCTACAGTAGAATACATAGATGAGTCCGCTTCTCCCTTCGATGAAACGATGGAACGAGATAGCGAGGAGACAATAAAGAGAGATAGAGCGGGATATATGATACAAACAGTCTATTCCCTCTCTATGATTGTAAAGAGTGTTCCCTGTTGATTTCTCACGAGTGATTGCTCGATGGAGCTGAGAGCCTCTTGTATCTCCTTGGCTGCTCCCGCCTCGTTCTTAAGAGCCAGACCGATATCAAAGATGGGTAGCTGCATGTTTCTCACACTCTGGTTTCCGTGCATCGCATTCTCTACAGCTGAAAATCCCACACTTCCCGTCATGTTGTCATCCCAGTGTAATTCCGTCAATACAAAGTTGCGCATGAGAGATTTGGCCAGAATGATGGCTCCTGTCTCTATTGTCAGTCTCATCTATTATGATTGAAAGACAGACCTCGATTTCCCATCTGGTGTCCACTGATGTCCAACTTCGATATGGAGGAGTTGGTGCCGAGAGAATACAAGAAGGGGTAAAGGTCCGCCTTCAATGGTGTCTTTGCTCCCACGATCGATAGAGCTGGTTCCATCAGTCTCCCTTCACACATCCACGCTCACATTCTAGCACTCGGTTGGTCGATATTAACTTTCCTAGATTTTCGACAGCGGGTGCCTTTGCTTTTCCATTCCAGCATCTGTACCTCTCAGTTTCTCCTTCTCTGTCACCTCTCACCGGTTGAGAACGAGAGAGCGAACGGAAGAAGAGGCGCAAAGACCTTCTGCTATGGCAGCTATTCCTTCATCTCCCAGGTCATTGTCGCTGAGGTTCAACTCGGTGATGGATGTCATCTTGAATGGAAGCGTGGAGATCATCACGGCATCGGCCGTGGTTAGACCGTTGTCGGTCAGATTGAGAGATAACTCCAGTTGGTTGGACGGTGCTGTGTCCGTTAGCGTTAGGGGAAGGAGGGAGGAACTTACACGTGAGAATGTCTTTCAGTGATTCGTGGGGGATCTTGCAGCTGGCCATGTTGAGAGAGCGGAGGCTGGTGCTGTTCTGGAGAAACGAACATACGTCCACGCAGTTCATCTGTTTGCACTTGTTGTTCGATAGATCTAATACATGCAGATTTGGGCAAGATCTACTTTCTGTCAGATGTGAAGAATGAAGTAACGAAAAAACATGGAGACATGAAGAGAGGAATGTAGAGGACATGAAGAGAGGAATGTAGAGGACATGAAGAGAGGAATGTAGAGGACATGAATATAGAGATGAAGAGATGAACATGGAGAAAAAGAGATCAGAGGTGAAGATGGTTGACCTGGTGAGTGCAGGTAAGAGTACAGATAGATTGACACCCGTATTCTTCAAGTGGAGTTCGGTGACATTCTGACCACACTTCTCCAACATAGGACAGAAGCTATCCAGGGCCAGACCCATGTTCTGGATGCTTCGTTCAGAATGGACAAGATAGATGAAAGAGCACCTTGTTGTCCGAGGCAGAGAAGATGCGCAATTCAGAGCCAAATCTCTTTCCTCTGTCCCACAGTTCTTTGAAGATGGCAGTGAAGCCACTCTTTCCAATGGAACACTCATCCAGGTACAACATTCGAAGATGGCTCTTGGCTACCTACTCGCATTCAGTTGGATGCAGTGTGAACACAGAAATAGTCGAAGACGAAGAGAGACTGACCTTGATGTAAGAAGCGAGACCGATGGCACCCTTATCATCGACGTTGTTGTTGGTCACTTCTATACTGCTCACTTTACAATCTGGATTACTGGCCATCGCTGTCATCAGATCAGATTGTGATACAGAGGACAAACGTAGAGAAAGAGAAGAGAGAGAAGAGAGACACCTTCGAAGAGGTTTCCAAAGAGACTGGAGGTACCACCCACGGCATGCAAGGTGATCTCCTCTAAGGAACCGTTGAACCGCATCATCTGAACAAAGTCCAAGAAGGAATCTCTATCCAATTTCCAACCCTTGATGTTGATTCGATCAAAGTAGGTGCTGTACCGCATGGCATAAAACATTGATCCCAGACTCAGAGTGTCCACTGGCACTTCGCAATAATTCTACTTGAGTCAATCGAGAGAGAAAGATAAAGATGAAAGAGAGAAAGAGAGAAAGATAAAGATGAAAGAGAGAAAGAGAGAAAGATAAAGATGAAAGAGAGAAAGAGAGAAAGAGAGAAAGAGAGAAAGAGAGAAAGAGAGAAAGAGAGAAAGAGAGAAAGAGAAGAGAGAAATCAATACCTTGGTGAAACGCTTGAGATCAAAAGTCCGCACGTGAGCGGGGAGATGAGTGAAATGCCAGCACACATCCGGATGGGGTTGAGTTTGATAGTAATTACACATGGTCTGGTACATTGCTACATAACCACCACACAGAGTGGACACTGTACACTTGAACTTTTGTCTCTCTCTCTCTCACCTTCAGGGAGAATAATGTCCGTCTCTATCTCGTCCTTACGAGCGGGGGGTCCGATGTTGAATTTGGCGCGAAGTGGATCGGGTGTGGCGGGGAAATTCTCTGCGTAACATCTGCGTATGGCAGAGATGATGGGGTTGGTGTCCTCAGTGTTACACAGGATGCTGAACGTACGGAAGCGTACCTCCAGCTGATCTCCATGTCATTTGATTGGTCTACAGATGATCTCACCTCATCTGGTTTCAGACTGTTCACGAAGATGAGATCCAGCATGTGTCCTTCTCTCGCCAACTGTCTCATCGTCAGTGAATTGTCATCGCTCAGTGAATTATTATTGAATGAATAGAACTTGCCTTTCCTCCGGGCTTGAGAGTGATGATGCGATGATGTGATACGACGAATAGTCTCTTCTGTACTTTGTTCCTCCTTCTCTTGTCCACCCATCCCACGTACAATGGTTCATCTCCTCCCGCTTCCAGCAGCGATGTCACAGCCTCTGTATCTCATCAGTCTCACATCACACTCTCCACTCACTCCGGTCTGCTGCCGACAGAAAAGAGAAAGAAGTTTTACTGGAATAGGACCCCATCTTCTCCATGAGGTTGTTGAGGGTGGCAGCGTCTTGTTTGTTTGGGAATAGGTTCTGTATCGTGTTCTGGTTCTTCGTGAAGAATCTGTGCATGATGTGAAAGTCATCGGCTGTCACTGCCTTTGGATCGGGTGCATCTGTGGAGGGTGAGATAGTACATAGGGGCATACGCACAGAGAGCCGTTCCTTTGTCAGGGGGGACGAAGGAGACGATGTCTTGAAAGTACTTCTCCATTCTGTCCTTGTTGACGTTGATGAAATCGTTCACCACCATCATGTACTGCTCTTTTCGTCCAAACTCGAGACCATTCGACAAATTCTGATGAGGTTGAGTCACCATCATCAACAAATGGTCATGGAGTAGAGTTTACCTGGAGGATCTTGGACATGAGGATGAGATTACGTCTGGCTGTTGCGCTCATCGTCTTTCCTTCAGGCAAGAGTCCGTGCTGCTCGGGGGTCAACAGGGCTGGGTTGAAATAGCTGACGCTGTCAGACTACAACGAGGTACACCACACCCACCGCAGTAACAGAAATCCTCCCACGAGAGCACTGACATTGGTGGTGGGTACGTATTCTTTTGATATCTCTGCGATATACCCGGCTATGATTCTTTCTAGGTCAGGAGAGAAGGATGAGGAATCGCACCTGATCTCGGGGGGCATGGCGTCCAAGATCTTGGGATCGGTGATCTGGTTGGTGATGAAAGTCATCTTCTCGATCAGTTTGTCTGCATGTTGAGATAACTCTGCCTTATTCTCGCACTTTCTATACTCTCTCGTCAGGTGAAAGTGCTGTAGACATGGAATGAACTCACGATGGATCAACCTCGTAAGAGATCTTTTGGTCCTGTGTTACAATTTGGTGGATGATATTACCGAAAACGAGTTTTAGATAGGGACCACCGGTCGTATCTGTGGCAGTCAATCGGCGCTGGCTTTGGGGACAAAATCGTACTCAAATATGACTTCATGATCTTGGAGGCGGTAGAATTGCCTCTCATAATGGAATTCACATCTACGAAGGATGAATGCAAGTTCAAAGCATGATTCTGAACTTACTGTTGGCATTCTCTTGAAACTCTCTAGCCATGAAGGCTTTTGTCACAGTGAAGGACAGTCCCGTAGCGATGGCCATGTTGATGGTGGAAGTATAATACTGATCCGTCGATTCTCCCTCTATCATCGATCCAAACTCGCCCGTTAGGCTGTGTGTTTTAGTATCATGCGATCTCTAACACACCTCACTCCGCGTTCTGAAAGACGAGAGAAAATATCTCCTTAATGACCTGTTGCTCCCTCTCCGTATAGACTACGGCATGTCTCTTTCCTCTTCCATCCGAGAGGGGAGGTAGGATGCTCCCCCTCTTCTCCTGGGATATATCTACAGCAGGTGTGGTCATCAGACAGAGCCGACCTCGATCTATCCCTCTCTGCTCTTCTTGATGTCAACCGAGCCGATGTGTTGACGCACAGTTTCTACAAAGATGTCATGCGCGATATACCGCATAAAAAAGAGGATATTATGGCGATTTATCTGCAACTTGCTCACTCTGCTTGCCTCCTGTGATTATCCATGAATGGATTCTTTGTAAACATTAGGTAAGCTTATAGTTTTGAGACAATGCGTACTGGAGTTCGTTGCAATAGAATCCGAGTTCACGAATGTCGGTCAACCGTCCTGTTCTGTCCTACCACCACGATGAAGTTCTTCCATCTCGTTCACAGACTCCTAAACCCAGTGATACTATATCACTCCCTCGTAGCATTTATTACGTCAACTGGTTGCTTCAGATGAAGCTCATTCACCATGTGATTCATGACGCGGGTTTACGAGCACCCGTTGAGTTTCTGAGTCAATTATACCGCGTTATGAGTCGATCTCTTGTGTTTTGTCGTGTCATTTGTAGTTCCTTCTCCCTAGTCTTCGTCTCTCTTACTCCTCTCAATCGCATCCAATGCCTGGCGGGAGTAGAAATCTGCTATCAATATCCCTTCTTTATATATGATGAAAGTCACTCGTGGGGTTTCACGTTATCACAATCCTTACTCATATGTAGTTGCATTCGAGTGAGAGCAGAGGAGTATTATCTCGATATGAACGTTTTATGTCAATTAGAAAACTACATTTGTGTGTAGCTCTGTCTTCGCATAGCCTTGTTGTACACAAAAGAACCACCGTCCTGGGCAATATGAATCCTTCGTCCATAACAAATACACTCACCTTGACGAGTAATGGAAAGCCCCTCCAAAATTCCACGTTGGGGAGAAGGTATACCGACTGCTCATAATCACAATCGCCTCAAAAACAATATGACTCACGGGTTCTTGTTTTCTTACAAAGCGGTTGACCAGTACACCACCCACCAAGTAGACGACAACAACAATAAGTAATCTAGAGACGTTCAGAAGACAATAGAATGTGGTAGAGGACAAGCTTACACGATGAGCAGCACCCAACCGAGCCCGATGAAACCATCTTCGCTCTCTGGGACCTCAGGACAACCAGAGGCGGTTCTGAAGGTGAAGATGTAATCGTCTGCCGTCTTTCCTCTCGCATAAGAAGGTGCCGCCAAAGTCGTGACGGAGAGATCGCAAATGAGATCCTGATATTATTGTTAGAAATAGTCGTTCTGTTCTCTCACGATTCGAACAGAAGTGGGACCATCAAACAGATTCAATCCAGAAGTTGGGTAATAGCTGATGCCCTCTATAACGTGTGAGAAGATTTCGAACTACGGTGTTGGACCCACTGTCTGGTGAAGCAAATGGAAGCGGCTTCAAAGTTGCACCCTGAAACTTTCCAATGGCCTCCTTGAAGACACCACTCAGGCACACACTCACAGGTGTTGTGCTCTCGCAAGCGCTGGAGATGCCACGGCAGAAATTAAGAATAATGGTTTCTTTACCGCTACCAGTTGTGACGGTGAACGTATAATCTGCAGTATCCCTTCGAAGATCATTGATGTTGTATAGCTCCCCAGTTGTCTCGTTTTTGTACTGACATGGATCAGGGGTAGCCTGATTTTGTGAAGAAGCATAACCGAGCAGAAGCAGAAGAACGAGGCAAGTCCGTCTCATCGTGACGACGTATATAATTGTTGTACCGAAATAAACTAGCATCTACAACACTCCGCGGACAAAGGTCACAAAATCATGAGCACTTGAGCTGTTATCTATTTCGATACAGCAAATTCTGTCCTCTTTGGACGTCGCACCATCACCCACACTAGTGGTATAGCTCCTTCTGCTTTCCCCTCGGTGAAGTTCTCTTTGAAGGTGTGAGTTACCAATCCCTCCTTTGTGCATGCGATCTCATGTGTGACCACAAAAGAGAGATACCTCGTGAGGTGGTTTCTGATCTGCGGGTTGTTCGTGTGGAGTAGAATGGGTCTGAATTGGGCATCGCACAGTCGTATATGCTCCAAGAATAGTGGGGGCAAGATGTCATCGATGTAGTCTTGGTCGTGTCGTTGTTCAATGATGTCCAACGCCAGCACCATCCACGGATCGGGAAGGCGGTACATAGACAGTGCAGCTCTATATGCTCGCTTGATCTGCTGACGTAAGTAATCCTATCGTTGAGATGGTTCACCTGTTTATGATAACCTCTCAATCGAAGTGTACCAGACCAGCCCATTGCTTTCAAAAAACTGCACAACATCAGATGTTGAATGATCGAGGACACCTTACCCAAAGTAACCCGTCTGTACCATCGTTCGTATGCCCCAGGGCTGAACTAAATTAGTTTGAGCCAAGATTGTAATAATCACTTTCGTGTCTGGGGGTACCCACACAGCGATGCCCTTATACCCATCTACTTCTACTAGGTGGCCCTTGTTTAATGCTCCTGCTCTGACAATATCTGGAATTCGTTAGACACTTGAAGCTCCAACACATGAATCACCTTCGTGATACTGGCGGAGCTGGATAACGCTTTCTTCAAATAAATATTGCGTCAACTTGTCCGCTGCTGTTGCCTTTGCTAGGAACTACAGAATGTAAATGATCTTTTCAAAAACGTCGATCACCTCTGACATGCGAGTGATTCGTTCAGGATCTTCTTGACCCGTCCACGTCGTCCTTGGTTTTACCATGTTGTCTATCGTCGTGTGATGTGATGTGTCGTTCTTACATCACATCAGTCCGAATTCGGTAGATTTCGCTGAATCGACACGGAAACTTTGTTTTCCGCCCGTTTCACAATGTTCACACAGAAACAGGTCTGCTTTACCTGTCTTCATTCATTTCATGGTTTATTTCGGGCGTTGTACTGAATTAGTCGACCTCTTGCCCCCTGTCTCTATGATAGTATTCGTCTTTCGCTTTGACTTTCCGTATACTATATTATCTAATCTTGATAATTCCTGGTGGTACAGTGCAGCTGTGACGGTCAGCGGCTGTTCACCATTTGAACATTCACCATCCTTCTTTGCTCGCTTATAATCGGCATCCAAAAGATCAATTTCCTTCTGGAGCAAGATGTTTTCTGCGTCTAGCTTTTGATTTTTTTCGATGAGTTGATTCGTCAATTTTACCGCATTCATATCGTTCTTGATCCGATTCTCTAGATCCGTAATCTGTGTGCAGATCGCTTAGACTGGGACTTTTAGAGGAGATCTTACTTGCTTACGAGACTTTTCGATGTTTTCTCTCAGCTGATCATTGATCTGATTTGCTCGAGCAAGACGAGTCTCGTGCATATCCAATTCGCTCTGTGTCTGTTTCAGCACAACACTACTTACTCTGATCCACCTGTTGGCGTTGCTTCAGCGTATGAATGTCGGCAGAGAATTTTTGCTTCATTGCATCCATCTCTGTCTTCAATCGCGATACCTGGCAACATCAGGAGACCACTTCCTGTTGGTAATTCGCACCGTCGCTTCGTTTCTGGAGTCTCTGCTTTCAACTTGCATGTACAGTGAAGACAGCTGCGATTGAAATTGAATCAGATCTAGAACAGGTCAAGCGTCAATTCACATTTTGTCTTACCATGAGTTTTAGCTTTGGTGAGAATTGCGAGTTCATCTCTCACCTCAGAAAGTTTGCTCGATTCTTGATGCAGTAACTGCTGCAGTACGGCTATCTGACGAAGCGATGATCACTTGAATATTGCACACAACGAACCTTATTTGAAAGTTGCTGTTGGGAGGATTCATGCTGCTGCTGGATCGAATTCAAATCTTCCCTGTGCCTGACTGCGGTTTGAGCCAAACCGGCTTCCCGGTTATCTTCTACTGATTTTATCTAAAAGCATAAGAATTCTTTCTTCATTCCCGCTTACCCTCTCTTGGCACCATTGATCCATCAGTGCCGTGTCTTTCTCGTGTATCATCCTCATCTCCGCCAATACAGCTTGATGCCTAAGCATGGTGAGGAAGGAGACGATAGTTAGACTCACTCTCTCTGCAAGACACTGAGCCTTTCGTTATAACGTCTCACAAAATCGTTTTCAATTTCAGTTCTCTGAGCTTCGAGATTGTTCTCCAAGACGACAACTATAGGTGTAAGAACTTGGCGTTCAATCGTCGGCTCACTCTGGTCTCTCAGTTTCTGTTCGTTTATTTGGTGGGTCTCATCCAGTTGCCTCAGATTCTGTTTAATTCATTTTGGACCCGAGATGACTCCTCACCTTGTTCAATCTGGAGATCTCATCTTCTTTTGTTCGCATCACAGCAGAAAAGTCTATGTTATCACTGCTCAAATTCCGGTGCGAGCGTGTAACCGGGGCATGATAGGCTTCAACTGACGGGCGAGGCACGGGCGATATAGCTTCATTTATGAGGTAATTATTTGCTTGCAGTGGGCGGTACTCTGACAGCTTTCAGATGATGATGGGCTGCATCAACCTACTTTTTGCATTGAATGGTGATATACCTAGCGTGATATCGTGAGTACGTCTAATCTCTGAGATGCTCAGCTGTTATACTTTTGAGCTTTTACCTGGAATGGACCGTTCATCGTTTGTGAAACTAAGTCTATGCGAAGGTAGATCTTTGACTGTCATCACATCATAGGATGGCCCTTCTGGAGTGCGAGATCTGATGTCGTCCTTGGAAGAATTTCCGAAGACACTGAAGACGACCGTCTTCGTTTCGTCACCTTGTGGTATCGCGTAGGAGTATAAGCTACCTCTACCCTTCGGTGATCGCTTTCCGTTCCCTTCCATCCGGAATGAGCCTCATTTGATAAATTGGATTTTCCCGCCACACCATCCAAGCTCGCATATCTGCGGACCTCCTCTCACGAAATGTATCACAGATGGAAGATCTATTTTGTCTTTTCTTTGGTGCCCTTGTCGTTTTGACCGGAGAAGAGAGCACCGAGGGAGCCGAGGTAGCTGTTGTGCTGTACGAAAGTGGCCTTCATTTTTCCCACCGACCAGAACTGCACGGCATAGCTCAGACGCGACCACACGTAAGAGTTATCTTGGAGAAAACCTCCCGTAAAGATGATTTTTTCTACACCACAGGTCTGTGCGTTCAGATACGCAATCTGTCCGATGTTGTTGGATATCATGAACAACAGACTCCTGCACGATGTCACATGACGTCATCCCTACGTATCATCCATACTTGATCACATCTGCCTTGTTGTAGTCTGATGGAGGAGCATCCTCTCTCTTCACGGCAATCTTTCCGAAGCTGCTGGCAATGAGTTCTGCCTTCAGACCGAGAGTGGAATAATCTCCACCGTAGATATCTCCCACTAAAAGGTCCACGTTGCGGTTGTCGCCTGTAGAGAATCAGTTGGTTTCCATCAAATGAAAATCACCGCTCTGAGATAGCTCTCTCACTTCGTCGAAATTTTTGATGTCAGTGAGGGCTTTGGCCAGACCCCAAAAGGTTCCACCACCGAGGCTCGACCCTGAGACTCTTTCAAACTTGTTTTCTCCTTCCACCTGGTGCCTTCAGCGTTTGATGATCAATGCTCTTCACCTTCAGTATGGATATACCAGAGCCGATGTTCACCAGAAGATAAGGGAAAGGGCTGTTTGTTTCTGTGGACTTTATCTGATCCACAGAAAGAAATTCCTCCTTATCTTCCTCGAAGTTGTAATGGAAGGCTTCTCTGTCCACCTGACACACTTGGGTTAGAATATCGTTGTATTGAGGCTTACGTGGTTGAGACAGAAGTTTAATCCTTTGACGAGGCATTTCATCTCGTCCTTCTGGGTGAAAACTGTGCCGAGCCTTTCTTCGGCGAGTTCTTTATATTTGTAAGCTCCCCCTCCCGTTGCACATATCGTCTTCATCTTGTTCTCCCCCCAAGCATGATGTAGTTTGGTGTCTGCGAGGATGGATTAAATGATGACAATGATGATGTGATCAATGAATCACCTCGGATGAAATCAATGAATTCGACATTACGAGATGAGGGAAATTTGAGGAAACGTAGGCTACCCTCTATAACACAGTCAGTTTACGTCATGTAGTGATGGAATTGACGTCACCTGAGATGTCGACGGCCAAGGATGGATCGGGCTTCAACGGAGCAGATGCACTGGAAAATCAGACTCAAGTGAAGTTGCAGCACCTCACCTAAAAAACGAATCTTTAAAGTCTCTGACTACATATTCTGGAAGGGTAGGTGCGTATGGCGGTCTCCAATATACGATTTTTGTGAAGGATCCTTACCAGATTAGCAATGAATAGACGTCGAAGATAGATACCTCCAATATCAACTGCTACGGGTGCTAGATTGTTTGGCCATTTCTTTTCTAATACAACAAGTGGACCGATTGGTGGTTCAGTCATGTCTAACGATGTAATTGATTGTAGAGCACCTTTGAAGCTCGAATCGAAAAATAATTTATTATGACGTTCCATGGATTTCTATACAGATGACTGTCGGGCATTGATACTTGGTCCAGCGATTTCACTCCTGATCAATACAGAAGGTTAAGAAACACTCCCATTTGTGGCTCAAATAATGTGGCGGCAAGAAAATTTGGTCACCAGTCAAACACAATGATCCGATGAGCACAGAGGGTCTTGTCTTGGACGAGAATTTCTTAGAGACAGAGAGAATTTTGAAAGAGGAAAACAATCTCAGGAAATACGGGAACAGAAGGGGAGAGGTAAATTCCAGCTGTTACACTCTGCTCACATCAGCACCAGAATGCGACAACACCTGAGAGTACGGGTTTCTTTGACGATTGTGAGAAAGATCTTCAATTCTTGATTGGAAACTTGGCGACTTACGATGAGACGACACGCAAAATGATCCAACTGCTTGGTTCATTAGAGAACAGATTGACTCAGCTGAGAGCGGAGATTAATCCTATCCATGCTGATACTACACGCCTGAAGAACGTTCACTACAGTACGCCATTTATTACCACTTGATCGTATTGATTTGTAATAGATATCGAAACCTCTTTAAAAGTCTTAGATGACATCATGGATATCTTCGATACCAGTCTTAACGTAGAGCAGAAGATCAAAGAAGGGTAAGGTTTATCCTCTTCCAAATTGATCCTCTTCAGATTCGTTCCCAGCTCTCCAGCTGATGTCGATCAGTACTTGGGTCGCATGGACAAGATCATCGCCGCCATGAACTTTCTCTCAATTCACAAGAATTTTCGAAGTGCTGAAAAGGCCACTAATCAGTTGGTGCGTGCATTTCTGTGGATGTTAATGAGGAATATTCTCATCACAATCGATGGATGAAGTAATGGAAACAGAAAGCACTAAGGGATGTTGCCATTGGTTTCTGTGATCAGGGGTTCGTTCATCTTCTCATCAGAGATAGTATTCCTTTGGATCTAACCAAATTCAACGATCCAGACGTAGTCAGTGACATATCATCATCTCGTCGCCTAATCATCATGATGATATGAATGAACTTGACGCTGAACCATGTCAGACTGTACCAGAGAGTATTCCACTCATCCAACTCGACGGAGTGGTGGAGATGAAGAAGCTGATTCAGAGATTCAAAGAATTTGGGACAGGGAACTACGTGAGGGAGTACAAAGAGAGGAGAGGGAAATTGATGGTGGCGGCTCTACGGAAGATGGGGCCAGAGAGAACAGTCAAGGATGAGGGGCAGACCAAATACGACCATCCTTACATCCTCTTCTTCCGTGTCGCATTCATGTTGCTCAGGGTCGGTCATTTCCATCCATCAGTTGATTCCATCCTGATCAAGCACCATACGATCAACTGAATGCCTTCAGACGGAGGGTAACATGTGTTCTCAGCTGTTTGGATCAGAACAGAGGGAGCAGATATACTTTGAATTGATCGCACCCTGCATTGAACTGATTATGGAGACTGGTGAAGCTCTGATCAAAGCCAAGAAGAACATGGATAAAGGTGATCTACAATCTGCCACGACATGTATTTATTCGCACAGGTTTCGGTGTGTTCTCCCTGACCGATGTGTGGTTCAACTTGAAAAACATTCTCAGGGAGGACTCAGCACCCCTTGGGGTGAGGAATGTGAAATATCTTCAGAGGATGAAAAGAGGTCAGGGAGGGACGAGAGAACCAAATGGCGTCAAATACTTTGAGGAATTTAGAGACCTAGCGGAGAAGTGTGGAACTGCAGGAAGAAAATGCCTAGAAAAGTTTGAAGGGTACGTGTCGGAAGACATCAAGACTCTGCCGTCTGATGCAACGATCCATGAACTTACGAGTAATTGTTGTGTATTCTTCAGAAGGATCGTTGCTCTCAAACCGAAGATCGAATCGTTACTATCTGATAAGAGTTACGTCTCCAATTTTCTGGGTGTGTACAATTTATGATCTTCATCGTGTGATAATACTGCAACATATGAGCATACTCGCTACATATGATGACATTGATGCAGGTAAGACGGTGACCGAGTTGAAGAACAATCTGAATGGCAAGGCACGCAGCAAGAAGGAATCAAACATCAATCCCACAGTCTTCCTCCTGAATAATTATTTCTACATCCTTAAGACCATACAAGTTCCAGGTCTGTAATTGATCGCAGATAAGAATGTAGCAGCTGACTCATTGCACCAGAGATCTCCGCTCATATTCCAAATGCTAGAGCTCTGTCCACAGAGTTTGACTCTCTCATCACTGAGCAACACGATAACTACCGTGCCACATGGAATCGGGCAATGGAATCCATCCTACTCGAATCTACAAATGTGAACAAATCCCCTACGTCAGCTCATATTGGAAAGAAAGACAAGAGGAGCATCAAGAAGAATTTCTCAGTGTTCAACGAAGAGTGGGAAAAGAATTGCGAGGTGATGATAATCCGTCACATACAATGTCCACTCAGGATGGTCAGGCGCAAAAATCATGCTCAGTACCTGATGATGAATTGAGAAAGAAATTGACAAATGATCTCAAGCAGTCTGTTGGAAAGATTTATCAGACTTTCTACAATACGTGAGACAATAGAAAAACCTGCATCTGATGTGATACAGATATGCAAACACTGCCTTCACAAAGAATAAGGCCAAATACGTCAGATTTTCTGTTGAGGACGTTCTGAAGGCGTTGGACAAGTTCTTTGAAGGGGACCCAACTGCTCAACCTTACCGCACGGGATCGATTCTTGGTAACGATCCATTTGTTGATTGCAACTAATATACATAGGAGCTGCAGCCTTGAAAAAGGGAAAATTGTTTTCCTTTCACCACAAATAATTGGTTGGCATGAATATAGAACGGCTTAACTCCACGACTGTCCATTCACTCAATCGTTCCGTCCCATCTCTTCCTGTATTGCTTCAATAGGTTATCGTCTGCAACATTTTGTTGTCTGTGACCGTGCTGACAGACGATACAAGATGTACCATCTGAAGTTGGCGTGAAGGTATGTATAACACAGGATGCATTTTGCTCAGGTTCTCCTCTGGGCACATATAACCTTCCAACTTGCGAGATGTTGCGTCTTCCCATAGCTTCTGACGTCCCCTCGCTCCACACTCTCTCCTTGTCCCTCGATACACTAACCCTGTTGTTTCGACGGCCTTTGGACCAGAGCGTGTCGCTGAGGTTGCTCGACAGTCGGCTGCTCCAGTTCAAAAGGGTGCAAGGTTGCTGTTGCGCGGTTACGCTAGGGGTGTCACCATGGAGAGTGTCTATCAGTGAGTGTGTTGTTCGTCCTGGTGATGATAGTTTGCAGGGAGTTAAAGACAGAGTGTTCGTCCATCAAGTGCAGTGAGGAGACGATAGGGCTGTACGCTGATGATGATGGGGTCTTCGTTACCGTGAGGGAGGGTTCCGGTGCTCTGTTACATTTCCTCAATTTGGAGAATGACCGCTTTGTGTTCTTAAAGAGGACTGGAGACGTGGTAGATACGCGGTGGTTGCTGCTGATCCGGTAGGTGTACTCAGTTGTTGTGGTATGTTAACATGTCACCGCTATCCCCTTGTCAGATGCTGATAGGCGGTCGATGTTAAGTCGAGTGCAGTCGATAGCTCGTTCTCCAGAGTATGAGGTTCGGGAGTTTGATCGGGGTGGAACAAACAGTGGATACCCATTGTTCCTTCCGTAAATGGGCAAATCTTCTTCTAGGACAGGTACGGTGCGGTAGCAAGCCCACCATCACGCATGACCGCCGTTTCATGTGAAACGGAGTTACTCCATTGCTCCATTACTTCAAACCCCTTGTGGTAGACTGCCCTCATAACGATCTCATGGCGGAAGCAGAGAAAGAAGGAATTCATCGAAGTGAGAGGAAAACACTTACATCAACCGAAACACACAAGCAAACACGTCAACTCCCAACATGCCCAAGAAATTGGACCCTCCTACCTCCGCTCAGCCCAGAGAGTATGACGACTACGGCTATGGCATCAACAGCAGTGTCGAAAGAGAGTGTATTCACGTGCTAAACCCTGGTTTCAAAGAATAGTCTAGATTTCGTGGTGCAGTCTTTGTGGTACACGACTTTGCCATTGGAGGAGTCACTCAACAACCTTTTCCGGAGGGTGTACGACCCCTCGCATTCTGGAGCGCATTTCAAGTTAGTTCATCGCCCTGGCAGAGTAAATCCCGTAGCAGACTCTATTTCACGACGCGCTCAGGATAGTTAGACACGGGGACAAAGAGCAGAACGCAGTATGTCTGCTACCTTCGCGCTTCTTCGTCGACGTCGCCAACATCAAACCGAGAGACAACTTCCTCCATTTTGAAGACAGCGTATGAGCCTCCCTCACCACTACAACAAGACCAAAAGGTTACGAGATGTGCACGACTTTTTGTACAGAACTGAACAAGCTGAAGGAGAGGTGTAGAACATCAAAATGAATATGAAACTGACTGCGCCACATCATAGTAAAAGTGAATATTTGTCTACAACCTGCTTCACACTCTCTTGTTGCTTCCAGCCCTAAGAGTTTCCTCTTGTATACGGTGGTTTTTTTCGCGCTTACATAGGTTACCTCTGTGTTTATTGTGCAGCAATGTACAACCACTCAGTAAGCGTCCTTTTGTGTGTAAAATCGTGTGTGGATGTTTTACAAACTCGGCACAGGCGCTATTTATTACTTGGTATTCTTCTCATCTTGAATCATCTTCTTGAGTTGTGTCCAGGACTCATAACTGCTTTCGGGAAGATCGTCGACAGGATGCCCAGGCTCGAAGTAGATGTTGACTCCATCTCTGTTGACCTTGTCGATAGCTCGAAAATCAACACGTCTGTGGGTGAAATTGTAGAGTAGAGCGATGTTCAGATTACTGTGACCAATGTAGCGTTCAGCAAATTCAGCAAGAGAGCCGACTGCACCCAGGTATTGCGATATATCGACCTTCTTCCATCCAGGGAATCCACCGTGGGTCGTGATTTCATAGTCACTTGACATCTTGACTGTATTCGACTTATATATGAAGCTGTCGTTATTTAGATGGTCCTTCAGAAGACGAATCTCCCCAAAGCTTGGTACATTCCCATGCCAAATCGATACAGTGGACTTGTATGATATCTATAATTCAGACCTCGAAAAGCTATGATGAGACTCACATGATCAACAGAGTAGTAGACATCATAATCTCTATGTTCCGCGGAGGTAAGGTCCATTAGTTTCTGTTTTGAGAACCTCCCAGAATCGAGGGCGCTAGAAGAAAAGAGGAGAGAATTGAACCCTGAATTTCTAGTCCACTCTGTAAAGATGTGCTGAAGATGGGATATTTTAACAAGACGTGGGACCATGGCCACCATAGCAGAAACAGTCTCTTCGTCTATATTGTTTTCGCCCGGACCATTCGAGGAGAGCACCCGGGCGATGGAATGAACGTGATCGAGGACCTCCGGCTGGCGGCGATCCGTTATTCTGAATTGAGGTGACCCTTCGCCAACGTCATCTTCTTCTCGGCTCCTGTATGGGTGCATCACCGGAAATAAACGTTGGCCCTTAAGGTGGTCGGCCCTCATTTTCCAGATGCACTATTATTTATAATATTGTCCAGCGGGGTCGTTTTCATAACCTTTAAATTTTTCACGTTAACAAACCGAGTTGCTAATAGCAACAGGCACGATATCAACCGTGTTTTTGTGTACTAATTTTAAATGGTTTGAAAACGAACCCGCTGGACAATACAATCTATGAATAAATACAAATTTACGATTACCTTCTTCGTCTTTCAAAGTATGCCTGAGCAGATATTGAGAAGGGTCTGAGTTGGTGTAACAGAGTTATTGGGCTCGGAATATGTATTGCATTTATCGCAGTGAATCGTCTGAAGCAACATCAAGACATGGCGTATTAAAAGTCTGTAGTTCGCCCACTCAGCAGCCGATGGTTACCTTGCTAATTGGATTTCTTCTCACGACGCAGATGAATTGGTTAGCCGCAATTTTTGACTGCAGTTATGAAGCAATTGTGACGACGAAATCTTGGAAATACTCTCATTTAGGACTTTTTAAGAATTTGATGACAAATCGTCGGCGTCCTTCGACTGAATAGATGGCGACAAGAGCTATACGAAGATCACAGTTTATTCTTCTCCTTCTTCAGATGATATATCTCCATCTTCATCTGTCCGCTTTCTGTAGATGAAGGCGGTGAAGTGTTGCTTCCCAGTTGTGTTTATGGAAACCCTCCTATAAGACATGAACACGAAATCATTCGTAGGTCTATCACCTGGCTAAACGGAAGGATTTACCACCGAATCGAAACAACTTGCTAGGAGCAGAGAAACAGATCAACGCTTGACAAGCAGAAGCTTGATTGATCTGGGGTACCAGTATCTTGGTGATCAGCGTCAGTTGAGTGAGGTGATGGATGTGAGGTGTGATGTGTGAGGGATGAATGTAAGGATCACCTGATGAGTGGAAGGATTGAAGATGTAGTCATAGCAGTAGATATGGGTGGCCTCGTTCATCTGTCTCCGAAACCTTTCCTCTGTGGCATCCCCCGAGTGGAACTCGAGGGTGTCCCACATCTCTTCAGGAATCCTCTGCTTGATCTACAATGGTCATGCCTGATCATGTGAGCTTCTCACCTCCTTGAGGGAATCGATGGCTTTGAAATGCCTGGATGCCACGTATTCAATTCCGATGCTCCTCTTCACCGCTCCCTCCACCTTGGCATGCACCACACACTTTCCGTATCCACTCCCAATGTCTAAGAAGATGGATTCACGGCTCATCTCTAATCCCACCTCTGTAAGACTCAGTCTGCGGGGCAATCTCATTCCAGTGACATTGACGATTGGGATGAATCGGTGATGTGAGCACCCACCTTTCAGTACGGAGATGATGCGAGTGAAGCTGTTCATGGAGATCTCTCCATATCCGGGAGAGACAGAGGAGGGTGTCTGGGCAAATGTCACCCCAGCTGTGGAGATTCTCTTTCCCTCCGTCGTGAAGAGGATGTCATCTAGCTCTTTGTCCACCCCGAAGAACAAGTCCGTCCGTTGTTTGATGATCCCATACGCTTTCGACAAGATCTTCTTCTCTTTCCCTTCGGTCTCTCCTTCTTCCCTTCTCACCCTCTTCTCCCTCCCTATTGTTCTTTTCTCTCCCTCCATCATCATTCTCCCTCTCTTTGTTCTGTACTTCTCCCTGAAAGACATCTCTCCTCCCTCTCTCTTCTCATCACTCATGAAAGGATTTGTGCTTAAATTGGGACATAAGGATATTGATGGAATCTTCACAAGATTATTATTCCTCGCTCTGCTCCTCTTACCTTGCTTGGACTTGTGACATCTACCACTCTCTTCACATCTTGGTCCCGTTTCATGGCTTCCTCCAATTGTTGATTCGCCATCGAGAACAGATCTATTTCTTCTTTATCTTCTTTGGACTACTATCTGTCAGATTCGTTCGTTTTGTTGAGGATTAACCCCACTTGCAAGCGCTGCTCCAAGAGAATCGCTTTCGTCTTCCATTCGTCTCTCTCCTTCAGCGCGGATGCAAGTTTCTCTTGGCTCTCTTCAAATTTTGCCTCCAACAATTCCAAAGAACATCTGTGGCATTCCTTTCGAAAAGAGAGCTCCAGGAATTGTTCCCTCATCGGCCTCTCCATAATCTCGGAGTGGAGGCAACCGGATTTGATTGATTGCAGGTCTGCCCTCCTCGTCATAAATGCTGTGATCTCTACTAAAAATTGAATAGTTTGGCTGGGGATGGTGATCAGACCGCTATCATACCCCGTAAGATCTAAGGCGTTTCGGCCTCAGCCTGTAAGTGGATCTACAATTATGCAAGAAAATATCCACAGCGCTGAAGAGGTGCAGAGAGAAGGAAAGATATGGACAGAGAAGGAAAGATAAGAGAGGAGGGACACCAACCTGATAGAGATAGATTGGGCCCATCGCGCGCGAAAGATGTGGAATATTTCCAGAATTTTCCGAATGCGCGACCAGAGCGGACCAGCATTCCCTTCCTTGACGGACAACACAGGACCACGGCCCTCTGCTCCACCCTTGTTGCGCTCTTTGTGTGATAATTCAAACAGTCTAGCAAAGCCGTCCCATTATGGCTGATGTACCATCTTCTATCACTGCTCAGGTCTCCAGAGATGGAAAACCGACAGTAGCTCTAATGAATACCAATGAGCAAAACAATCCAACGTATCAACCAGACGGTATGGAGCCTTCTTCCATTTTTCATATTCTTACGAGAAGCAGCTGAGCACCGAGCGGCTGAAAAGCAAAGCTTTTTCTCCACCATCTGCTGTTGTTTTACATCGAAGAGGAAAATCCTCAAGGAAGAGACGTCGGGCCCGACTAAGATTCCAGTCAACGTCGTGAGTCTTCGGGAGAGAAGTACCCCATCCTGAACTCTCTACCCAGGAGGACCCCTCCTTCCACCCCATCATCGACGAGAGCCTTCTCGGACAACAGCCAGCTCGTGTGTCGGGAAGAAAGACACTCGTCTTGGACCTTGATGAGACCCTGGTCCACAGTTCTTTCAAGGTGAACCCACTTTTTCTCTCTCGCTCACATTCCACAGCCCATCCCGAATCCAGATTTTGTGGTGCCCATAGAGATCGAAGACCAGGTGAGTTCCTTTTCCTTGGCAGAGGTAACGGGGGAAGGTACACAAGATCTATGTTGCCAAAAGACCTCACGTGGAGACCTTCTTGAAGGCAGTTGGAGAGAAGTATGAGGTCGTGGTATTCACGGCAGGAGTATCAAAGGTGAGCCTGAAGTGTCCCTCTGCTGCCTCTTTTAAACACGTACAGTACGCACACGCCGTGTTGGACCTGCTGGACCCCACGGGAATCTGCACGGGGAGATTATGCAGAGAGCATTGTACGGTATACCGAGGAAACTACGTCAAGGTACTTTCACCGTGCAGACGGCTCTGACTCAGGCAGGACTTAAATCGATTGGGACGTGATATACGCCACTGTATCATAGTTGATAACTCTCCCGCATCGTATCTGTTCCACACGGACAATGCTGTTCCTGTGGAATCATGGTTCGATGACGAGAGTGACAGAGAACTGCTGACACTGATCCCCTTCTTTGATCAGCTTTCCACTGTTGAAGATGTCAGAACTGCCCTCGATGAGGCCAAGAGAAATGGCGTTATATCTCATTAAGGTGACCTCTTCACTCTTTGCCCTTCCACTCTTGGCTTTTGTTTTCCCTCACTCACCTGTACAGGCCTCCCTCTTTGTCATATACTTCTCCACTTCCTTTTATCTATATGGATAAGAACATTGATGCAAGAATAGATCAGATGTCTGTTTATTTCTTGTCTTTACTTGTCGCTTTCACCTTGCTACTGAGTGATCTGGACAATGGATGGGTTATGCGATTTGACGTAATTCACAACACTTCCTAAGATCAGCCTGAGACGATCAGGCTATATTCTCAAACACCACATACCCAGTAAGATAAGAAAACGAAGAGAATATCATGTTCGTCTCCTCTGCAACTTGACGGAAAGAGCCAGCACCAATGAAGACCTATCAGACCATCGTTGAGTGACGTAGACTCAAGCCATATATACTCGCCTTAGCTGGCTTTTGTGCATCAATTTCATTACATATCGCCACTCTGATGTTATGTGCCTCAGCATGTTTCGCGCTGACTGTAGCCTTCTCTGATTCTCAGTTCGATATGTATATATGGATAACTTACTCCACTGTGTATCGCGTATTCTTCAGCCTCATACAAGGCTGTCTTCCCTGAGTTCCTCTCGTCGTTTAAGTAATCCCAGGTGGAAGTGATGTTGAATAGATAGAGAGTATCACTCGATTTCAACTCCGCTATAGCTGCTCGCAGTGCACGATGTGAACTTGGCTCACGATCGATTAATACCATATAAGTAGCTCCCTCATCATTCGTATTCATCTACAAGGAACTATCTTGGAAACTCACTTAGCTACTGTCTCGACGATGTGCTCGCGTTTGGAAATTTGTCAATTGCATCCATCAATATTGATGGGAGTGGTCAAAGGACAAAGCAATACACCATAAAGTACAATTAGATCTAAGGGTCCATTTGTGAAACAAAAAGAACTGCAGCCCCTCTCCTGGCTATTGAATAAAACATGACAATTGCGTTTTACATTTGGGTGTCACATTTCACCACCTCTCCGTCCAAGTAAGAAGATCAAGAAAAGGGGACCTCTGTTTATCTTGCTTGACAAGTATCCACTCTTGAGGTTCTCCACAACCCTCACCTGACGTAGATGAGCACCGGATCTTCGAAGGCTGACAAGTTACTTGGGAGACAGGGGACAGAGGCCAACAATAGTAAAGCCAACAAACTTCTTGGAATCACCAAATCATTTGATGATGTGGACCAACAGGTGTGGACATGCAAATCAGTGACATCGAGGATAAAACGGACAGATTTGGTTCCGCTTCAATAATAATGACAATGAAATGTATTACATCAGTCAATCAGGAGAGACATCATTTACGGCACCCAAGAATGCGATCATCGACGAATTGCCGGAGGGCTGGGAGCTGAAATGGTCGATGGTGACTTCAAATACAACTCTCGCTCGGTCGATTGAAATTGCTGCAGGATAGAGTGAAGTTCCACAACGTATACACAGGCGATCTAACAACAAAGTTCGATCCCTTAAGGTGAGCAAGGGATAAATGGAGAGCTGAAAGAAGTAGATCATCTCTAGGAGGACAACGAAAGGGTACACAACTCCCCCCTGAATTGAAGGATGATCACCCCATCTTTATTGTTCCCTTGGGTCCATTTCATGCGATCAACATTCTATTCAATTCTTTTGTGGAGTGGGCGGCTGCAACAACGATTGATGATTACATCTTCTCTATCATCGAAGGAAGAAAAGTGAGAAGAGCTCAAGTATCCATTCATTCATCTCCCATAGGTCGCTGTCCTCAGACCTCCTCTGTCTGCCTCAGATGAGTTGTCCATAGACCATTTACAATCCATACCCAAGTCCTCATCCATAGGTGATATCTCCGTTCCTCTTGCTCTTTCCCTTCTTTCCTCTATCTTTATTGTCATAATAATGAGCTTATGATCTCATTCGATACCTTTGATTTATGTTGGATGAGTTCTCCTGCTATTCCTGGTTGATAGAACAAAATCCACCCTGAAGACAATGTTTAAAAGGAAGAAGGAGTGCGCAGCCAAGTGAGGGAGTAAGATGTAAAAATGTGAACGAAAGCAGATACCGATATTCGACCTTTATTTTCATTGATCCATCGAACGAAATGAACAAGAGGACAAATTTAGGAGCAGCAGACAGTGAGTGGTGATGATTTAGTTTCGGCTGATGTCAATGAGCTTCCTATCTCGAAAGTAAATTGGGAGGTTACGATATCTTGGAGATGGACACATCCAATATGGATGATATAGCGAGATTGATGAGCTCAGTATTATCCACAAAAGAGAAGAAGAGGAGGGGATTCAGGCTCACTGTCTCTGCCGCGAAAGACTCCTATGATGGAGAAGAGCAACTAGAGCATCTATCTAGTCTCTTTCAGGAGTGGGTGATGGTATGTCAGCACAAGAGTGACATCAAATAGAATAGGATCGGGTAAGGTGGATGCCGACCTCTCGATGTTGAAAGAGATGCTGTCGAGATATTCCCATAAATCAGTCATCAAAGCTCAAGAGAGGATACACAAGCGACACATAGAAGGTGAGAGGAAACAAACAGACGAAATTCATTCGAGCAGAGTCCAACAAAGGGAGAATGTACAGAATCTCAAAAATGTCGTTCAACATTGTCATCCGAAGCTCTCTCATGAACGTCTCACATTTTGACTCCTTCACGATCTCTGCACTTTATGGTCGTACCAATTTCACAATCAAGAATCACTACGAATTTGATTCTCGAGCTTTCTTCAGTTTCTATCCTTCAACAGGATCCATCGAAAAGGTTGTTAAAGAGGGAAAACCACTGACACTATGCAGGGTAAAGTTCTGGAGGTTCGCATGGGCTACGTGTGTTTTCAGCCAAGCCAAATTAAATCATTAGTGATCTTGAATATGACAGGTGATTATCTTGGTGGTCATCGCTCATTCAAATAGTTTATCCGGATAGAGAGGGAGAGTCATTTGAGGAAGTGCACTATTTACCGATATCGCTGAGCACAGAAATGGAAAGCGGGGATAAGATATCAAATCATTCATTTTGGGAGGTAGACATAGAGTCAGTGGACACACTGAAGACGATCGGATCAGGTGGGGATTATTTCATTCAGCTGTGGATATGTAGTCACCGTGTGAGAGCGATGATGTATAGCGTCGAAAGGACTGACGTATTGTGATTGAAAAGAGTAATGGCTGTAGGTGCATCTGCCTCTGTGTTCCTATCCACATTATGGGGGACCCAAGTGGCAATGAAGAAATGGGAGTATGGAAGACTTGAATCTCCACCTGCAGATTTCACGAGAGAATTGGAGTCTCTTATGTGAGGAGAGTATGCATTCCCCACCATGACCTCTGATAGAAAATTCCGTCACACAAATGTTGTATCGCTGATCGGCGCAATCACAGTGACGCCTGGTAGATCGTGTTTAATCCTTGAATACCTGGAGCTTGGAAGTCTGGACATTGTATTGAAAAATCGACAAGTGAGTGGTGCAGATAAGATAAATAGTAAGAGAGACACAGATTGAATTGCCATGGCCAGTCAGGGTAAGGATGGGATTAGATGCAGCCAGAGGAATGGCGTTTGTTCATAAGCACGGCAAAGTACATCGAGACTTGAAGAGCCTCAATCTTCTGGTGGATGAGAACTATAACGTCAAGGTGAGGTATGCCTGCATTGTTGATTAACACAACCAAGATTGCCGATTTTGGTGAAACCCGAGAGGCAATAGCCACAATGACTGTTGGTGTTGGGACTTTTCTTTGGATGGTATGTTCTTCATAGCCCTGCTCTGCTTTCTCATTCGTTCATATATCACCATGACCCTATTCATATCTTCTCAATGGTGATAGGCTCCTGAGGTGATCACCAGTCAAAATTATTCCTTTCAAGCGGACGTTTTTTCGATGGGAGTGGTGAGGACAAAGGGAGATTGTGAAGATGAATAGATGCAGGTGTTATGGGAACTGTACACACGGCAATTACCGAAGAGAACGATGCAGGATGTGAACAAAGGTGCCATGCCACCTTTAGAAGAGAGATGTCCCTCTGAATGGTCTAAACTGGTCGATCGTTGTTGTCACATCAATCCTGCAAAGAGACCAACTTTTGGTAATCTGATCCTTGAACTTGGGGAATATCGAAGACAGCTGACTGGTGAAGTCTTTGAGGAGTTTATAGAGGACGATAAGGTACATTCAAACAGAAGCGATTGGTAATCTGACGTTTTAAGGAACCTGACTCTCATGCTACCTATTCTCCACGGATCAGCACTCTGTCATTGAATGTGCTTCCGAGAGTTGTTATATCAAGATCAAACACATTCAACAGATCGTAAGTCTTGCAGACATGGACCAGTCATAATTATGTGTGTAGAGATGCAGAAGGGTCAGGGCCACCATCACCAGAACAAAACATTACTGCCAGAAGAATGTATGAAGCTGAGAGGACCAGAGGCAATCAAAAGAAATTGGCTGAGATCCAAGACAAGATTATTGGAAAACTGAATGTGAATATATTGCTGCATGTTTGAGCTGATCATAACAGTTGTTGGATGATCCAGACAGAAGATTCATTCGAGAGGGTTGGTTGAATAAGCTGTGCCGGAAATCCACCAAGTCACGCTGGTTTATTCTCCTCTCAGATCTCTTTGTGCATAGCAGCACGTGAGCAGCCATCTCTGCTCCATCTAACTGACAAGCAGAACAATACAAAACAAATATGTGGTCCATCAAGTGTATAAATTAGCAGAGACAAGATTTGAAGATATACCTAAAGGTGAAGCTGTCCTCTTAGTTGTTTGGTACTCATATTCTGTAGATTCAACCAATTGTAGTTTTCAAATAGTCAACAATATCAAATCATTTGTAGTTATTGCCTCTTGTGGACCTGAAAAAGTTGAGTGGCTGAGGGACTGCAATCTTGCAGTTGAAAGCTTACCCACAATAATAAGAAATGCAACAGGTTGGAACATACTCAATGCATAACTAATGACTCCAGTTGAGGCACCTATATGGCAGCAGGATTCAGATGCATCTAGTTGTGTTTTGTGCAATAGCTTATTTAAACTGCTCAATAGACGGGTGAGACAAGTGATGAAAATAGACCCTAATTGCTGTAGCATCACTGCCGGTTGTGTGGTAGGGTAGTTTGTGATTCTTGCTCCACTACAAGAAAACAGTTGAAGAATCTAGGATCAGCACCTGTTAGAGTTTGTGACGAATGCTCAAGGACAAATAAGCAGAAAGAAAATCAAAAGACAACCAGTCCCAGTATCAAGAGAGCTGTACTTCCTCCATTTCCAAGATCAGTCCAGCTGAAGGCATCCAGGTAATAGAGACCAAATACATTAGATGTGGTCAAACCAGTTTTGTATCAATGATTTTGCCTCTCAGAGAAACACTTACAATTCTAATGTAAAATCTCAATCATGTTGGTCTAATAGCTCAAAATATGTTGGTTTGATCTCTTGACAAATACAATCTAACACACAACAAAAAACTGACAATCTTGCTGGATATCTTCCATTTGAGGTCCTTAGACCCTGTAGAATGATAAAGCAGAGTGACAACTGCTGGTCGCTTCCTATGTGGAAGACTTGAGAAGTGATTTTTTGTGTTCAAATCATTCATTCTTGAACGTAGAAATGTCCAATAAAAGTCATGGAAAGAGCCGGTGAAATGTTCCGTGAAAAGGGTATGTTTCTCGAAAGTTGGAAATTCGGGGGGAAACTCCGACCGTTGTAATTGGGTCAATTTTTTGGTGCGTCCGTGATCTCTCACGGACTTGGTCTTATGTCTGACAGTAGTCACAACACCATTCTCATTGGGCATTCTGAGCAGCTGCAATCAACTTCAAGAATCTTGTTCATAGCAAGGCAAGCCTTCAAGTTGGGCTCTGAACCTGGTACCTCTTTTTCAAGAGATATGTGCATGTGCATTCCTTGAGAAAATATGTCAAGGCACAAGACATGGCAGTCAGATTTGATTGTACTGTACAGATGCTTTGACTCTTGATGCTGAGAGGAATAATTGTAGAAATATGACACAATGCCATGATATATTGTAGATGTGCCACAAAATCACCTTGTTACATAAAAATATTGTCAAAATCTCAGATGTCAGAACATATCCATCAGTGTTATCATTTTAAAAGTGTGTATGCACACTACCAGCACTAAATATTCACACAATTATGAATGCAAATAATCCACCTCCTAAAACCTAAAAATTAAACCCTCAATTGTAAAACACTAAATTCTGAATAAAACCCCCAACTCAGTGTGGTGTATGGTCACCACATAATAACCAAACAGTTCAATGAGTCTCTGTTCATAAAACCAAAGAAAACCAAGGAGTTCCTTTTCAATGAATGTGCATTGAATGTGTTTTGTGGTCGCTGAGATTTCTCTGAGATTTCTCCGAGTTTTCCAATTCGTCAGTGATGTCAAATGTTGGGCACAACATCCAGATATTTCAACTCCAAACTACGAGTGCAATTCTGACTGCTGAACTTGGTTTATCAGCTTCGAATTCAGAATTATGTACACAAGCAGTGAGACCTCAATTCTCTTTTGTTTTAATAATGAAGACTTAAGCTGAAAAAGGAAATGACACTGTCATGTAGCATTCTGTTTTCTTGATGCCACACATCCAGGTTGAGTAGCATATGATTTTTGTATTGCAATATCCCAGATAAAATTGAACTCTGCAGTCCAGTGGGAAGACCTAAAAAAAAGGAGAGAAGACAAATGCAAATTCAAGTAGTGGAGGGGATTGGCAATCCTTTCTGGACATCTGTACTGAGTACAAGGCAATTTTTTGCCCATATGGTGTGGGGCCTCTGGATCCATTTGGGGTGGGGAGTTAGTTGACCCCATATTGGAAAAAACTACAATTGGGAGATTGGACTATGGAGAGAAAGACAAGCATGGGTGGGAATCAGTTGATACCAAAGTGGATGTGTGAATGAAGTTTTATATTTGATGCATCATATGCTTTGTCTAGCATTTTTATTTCTCATCCAAGTAGTTGTGCTAACAATCAATGGCTTAAGTTGACTGCAATGCGCATATTCAGTCTCTCTCTCTTTCTTTACTTTCTTTTCTTCTTTGTGTGTGAATAAATCATAATTAAAGATGACATAACTGTGTCCTTCTTTCATTGCTTATATTTCCATCATACCTTGCCAATACAAGTATGGGTTTATGATATGCCTTCATATTATTCTGACTGGCATGTGATCTAACATGGAAGAACTTTGTTGTGAGTCCTTTTGCCTCTCTTCTCTCAATTGCTTGTTTTATTTCTATCCTTTTTTGACTTCTGCTGTATATTCTTTTTCATAAAGTAAAATAAAAGTAAACAAATAGTAAAAATAGTAAAAAATGGCAAGTTGGTAATGTTGTGTAAAGAAAATTTATAGTAATCTTATAAAGATATCAGTGTTTTCAGTGCTTGTCAAGAGTATAAAAAAGAAAGTGGATCCACTTGTTTTACTTTGAAATAATGCAATTTACTCATTCTCTATATCAACATCAGTCTCATCTCCTATATTCTCAGCAGCTTGCAGTATCCTTCTTCTAATTCTGTCTCTTGCATCTGGTCCAGTCTCTTTCTTTACTGACCTGCTTATAGTACTGAGATACTTCTTGGTTTCAGCTGATATTTTATCCAGTAATCCTTAAATTCACTATGGTTTCTACTTACATACTCTTTTTGTTTGCTACTTGCTATTTTCCACTCATTGTTATTGATCATATTTGCCACTATTTACTTGCCTCTTGTTGCCATTTGGTGCTTGCCTATTTGAGGTCCTTAGAACTGTGGAATGATAAAGAAGAGTGACAACTGCTGGTTGCTTCCTATGTGGGAGACTTGAGAAGTGATTTTATTGTGTTCAAATCATTCATTCTTGAACGTAGAAATGTCCGATAAAAGTCATGGAAAGAGCCAGTGAAATGTTTCCGTGAAAAGGTTCAGGTTCAGGTTTTATTCAGATATCAGTTTGACCCCGTTAGGGGCTACTAAGCCATTGCTGGCCAACTGATATCTTTGGACTCTGCAGTCCAGTGGGGAGACCCGAAAAAAAAGTAGTAAAAGAGATATATGTGAGTTGAGGTACGAGGAGGGGGTATGGTAATCCTTCTGGACATGTGCACAGGTAGATAGGGGCAAGCTTGGGTGTGGTGTCCCTGAGTCCATTGGGGGTGGGGAGTTGACCCCTTGTTATTGAGAAGAATATAATGAGAGGTTTGGACTATTGGGAGAGAGCCTATCATATGTGTTGTCCAGCTTTTCAGCTCAATGTCAAGCTATTTCTGTACAATCAACTGACCACAGCTTTGCTTTCAACTGCGCAGTCATGATTTAATTAATATGATAGATAATATTTTAGCTGACCATGATGCCTATTTTACGAAAAATGTGAACATATATTGTTTGTTTATCTTTCTTCTGATATTCTATTTTAATCAACTAATCTATCGGTTAATACAGAATATTTTTGTCTGCCCCCTCTTTTTTCTTTGTCTTTCTCTCCTTTTGTTTTATTTAACTTAAAGATGTATTGCAAAAATATATATTCTTAACCATCAAATGCCAGACTGAATAAATTAGAGTTAAAGATGACATAACTTCATATCTTTTTTACACAAGTCTGATGCATTACTTATGTATCCATCATACCTTGCCAATACAAGTATGTGCTTATGATATGCCTTCGAATTATTCTGACTGTTGCCAAGATTATAGAATTAATATTGAGCCCTTTATTTTCCTTACTTATCTTTTGTCGGAGATTGCGAGGGATGAGGCCTTTATTTCCCACTCTTCAGGTAAGTTCCACTCATATTGATCATAATCTGATGTTGAAAACCAGGGGAGGATGTTTTCTGTTCGAATCTTACTGTTTCCGTGAAAAGGGCATGTTTCTCGAGAGTTGAAAATTTGGGGGGAAACTCCAACCGTTATAATTGGGTCAATTATTTGGTGTTCAACAATCATTAATTGTCTCTTGTTTGCCATTGATTTGTGACACAGAGGAACACCACAACATAGACTCATTGGAAAAAAAGATGCATGAAACGAGAAGGATCAATAATCCACTTGGACTCTCTGAGGATCTGATCAATAGCGAGTGAGCAAAGTAGGCTATGAGAAGTATTAAAGTGAGATGGTCAGAAGCATCTTTGGTGAGACATAATTGCAAATATATACCTTGAGAAGAAGAGACGCACACACAGGAGAAATCACATCCTCCTTGAGGTGAGAGTTGTGTTGGAGTGAGATGCACAAATCCATTTCCAGAAAATATTCATCATATAAAGAGAACAAGCTTTGAACAATTGACAATCATACTCTCCTGGTGAGCTGACTCTCTGATTCTCTTTTCCTCCAAAATTGTTTTGCATGAGTTTGAAGTTTCTGTGCTTGCCAAGGTATGTGCAGGAGAAAAAGAACTCCACAAAAGATGACATTGTTGCGGTTTGAACCTGTGCCTTCACCAGAGCTCAAAGTGGGTAAAAATAGCTTTCATTTTTTTACCCAATACACAGGCGCTGCAGGTAATACAGAATACAATATGTTCTTGTGTCTCTATTTTATGACCTTCTATGTGATGTGAGCAATGCCTGAGAGGTACCTCCGATGTATGCAAAGTATACAACATATCCAAAATCAACTGGTTATTGATTACAAATTTACATCATGCCTCATCTCTGTTTGTCCTCCTTAGTGGAATCTGTGTTGATTAAAACCTGACGAAAATCCCTGAGAGACTCTTGGATCTTGTCATCTTGATGCTGCAGGTGAAAGTCCCAGTTTGGATTACTGTGGATGAGGGCTAACTTGAGATGGACAACATTCCTCCCTAAGATCCTCTACCACGGTAGTTTGCCTGTGACAACTTGTACCATGGAGAAGAGGAGGGCAATGAAGTCATCTGGTGCACTGACGGTGGTCACTCCCTTCCAAGAAGGCTTGGTAGAGCATAGGAGAGCAGGTGAGTTGTGCGTAGGTGACTGGGTTGAGTCCTCTCTGTCCATGGTGAGTTGATGCCAGACCAGCAAATCTTGATATGGAAACACAATTACATCTCTTACCAGATTATTATTATTGATTTCCAATGCGCCACCCCAGTCAATGATCATAGGATGCGAGTTGTGCACAATGATATTCTTGTGCGAGATATCACAGTGGTACCAGCTGGCTTTGTGTGCCAATTTGAGTTGTTGATAGAGGGAATCTATCCATTCGGCGAGTTTTTGAGGTTTTGATGCGTCGTCCAGCTTTGCCCAAGCCGAGCAGATTGTTACACCATACAGTTCCGTCACCAATGCCGAGAATTCCTGACCTAAATAATGGAACTTTGCCGCCCCGTGTTTGAGTATGGGAAATTGTCCGACTGTCTTAAGGGCCTGCAACTTCGGACGCTGAATCACAGTCAATCCAGTCGATCGAGTCTGGTCACTCACGTTGACAGATGTATGCAACGGCTTTAAAGGGGCTCATTGTAGAGGGTAGCAGATGTATCGCTTGGTCCTGGAACCCAAGTTGATATGGTGAAGACTGTAACAGGAGGTATAGCAAAATACCTCCATCCATAAAGACATACTTGTTCTATATGCGCGTTGTCTGACTTCCTCAAATGTACATTCACCATTGTTGCAGACCCAGATGAATTCAACGTAGTTCAGGTCAGCAAGCACACCAAAGGCTACCTCCTTGATAGCCTCAGCATATTCAGGGGCATGTGGGTGGGCCTTGAGTGTTGTGTTTCTTTGTGTCTGCTTAGACCATGCTTTATGCACACATTTCTCTTACCTTCACAGACTATATTACCAAGTATTTTACAAGATTTTATGCACTAAGAGCACATTTTATGCAGTCTTGAGGGAAATCACTACACACCTCTTGCCAAGCTATATCATGTGCCATGTATTTCTTTAGAGACTGCTATAGAGTGTGCTTAGGATGCATCAAAGGCCATTTTCTAGTAAATCTATTGATGCTCCAACTTTTCTTGTAAATCTATTGATGCTCCAACTTTTCTTTATACGCTCTAATCACCATAATCTATTTTGCAATAAATTTGTCCTTTTGCTCTATTGTCTTGAGCATCTCTTCTAGCTGAAGTTCTAAAGAAATTGTCTTGCTTGTACATTCTACTTGTATCTTTTTCATTTCTGCTGCATACTCTTTCTCTTTCTCTTCCAGCAATTTCTGTAGCCTTTCCTCATATCTCTTGTTGTTCATTTTCATGCATTGCTTCTTGTTGTTGTATGTTGTTAACTCCCTGTCATACAGTTCTTTGAGATTCTCTGATTCTTCATTCAGCTCACACTTCTTGCCTTTGATCTTTGTATTCTGTATCCTATGTTTTAAGCAGTCTACAGTACTTTGTGGAAGTTGACCAATGATATCATTGTATGCAGAGTTCTACCATTAAGTCATAGTAAAATGTAGTAATTAGGTAATACTATAGTAAGTATAGTATTTTTTTGGGTAAATGAAAAGTAAACAAATAGTAAAAATAGTAAAAATTAGTAAGTTATCTATAATACAATATAGTAAATTTATAGTAAACATAGTAAAATTTTAGTGTTTTCAGTGCTTGTCAAAGAGTATAAAAAAGATGACTTCCTTGTTTTCCTATGTTTTACTCTGAAATCCTATAGTTTCCTCAAAAAGTTAGATATAGAATAATCGAGTTATATACTACAGAAGTATTCAGTCCAATATTATGCTAATGTTATTCAAAGAGAACAGCAGCAAATATGCAGTCCTTGGTTATCCAAAGGGAATCTCAAATATCAGAATTGGACCAAAATGAAAGATGTATCTTTATATTGTAGTCAGAACAACCCCATAGGGTATCCAACACGCAAGCTGGAACTTGAGAGGCCAGCAACACCACAAATAGATATGATATAAAATTTCAAAATAATACAAATTTTCAATAGATTTTCAGTGAATTTTCAGTCACGTGACTGCAGCCAAATCGACCCCTCCCGCAAAGCAAACTTGGTTAAAATAGATCTTTTAGTCAGTCTTTTTGTTTGTCATTACTGTGCTGTGGTATTTGTGACTGCAGCTTGTTGATCAGTCGATAAATGGAGGCCATGGCACCAAGGAGAATTATCAGAAAGCTGCAGCACTTGAGGGTGGCCCATGCTACAGATCGGTCAGCTATGTCCCAGCAACGGACTACTCTCGCTGGCATGGTCCTGCGGACCGCTTATTTCACTCGACAAACCATGTTCACCGGTGGCAGAAGAAGAGGAATGTTGTCTTCGGCCATACCTATCTGGTTCAATTAAATTCAAACTCTTGGGACAACTAGTTTACCTTGAATGGTCTGTCGCAACTGTCTTATTTCCACAATCATGGCTTCACTACCTACAAGACATGAACCAGACATACGGTTGCGAATTTTTTGTGAATTTTTAAGGTCATGAGACGCAGCCAAAATGACCCCTATGCGAGCTAGAGCCTGAGAGGCCCGTAGAGCCCCATAAAGGCCCTGGGAACACTGCGACAAGAATAAAGAGAATAAAAAGAGAATAAAGAAGGGTTGGGACTCACCGGCGGGGGCGGTCTGGGGGGCAGGGGCCTGACTAACTATATAATCACCATCTAAATTTACACCAGGACGTGTAGAAGGTAGAGTGAGGTCTACTTGGGCAGCTGATAGATCTACTGGGCCAATATTGATGGGTCGAGAACTGTCAAATTGAAATGTACCGCAGACTCGTCTGATGATCTGTTCATCATCAATAAATGGCCTAAGTCTGGATCCATCTTGTTGATCTGTGAAACGGAGGACCATCTACACAAAAGTGAGTAAAATGAAAGAGCTTAGAACAAAGAACTGTCGATATTAACGTAAAACAGGAGTCTTGAGGTGTGGTAACTGACAGACAATTTAAATAGAGACCTTAGACATTATTAGAATGCAAAGATGAACCGGCCGACTTCTCGAAGACTGAGAGGCCAAGCGTTCGATTCAAGCGTATGAAATTACCTTGAGAATGTTCAAGCGGTGTTCGGCGACGGGGTGATAAGGACGAGAGCTGATGGTCGGTCAGAGAATGTAATCATACACCGACGTCTATAGGGACAGGCGTCTAATAGAGACATATATTATTACCTTGTGGATGGCTTGAATTGTGGCCCACAGCGAATGGACGGTGGACGATACGGACTCAAAACCTGAAATGAACGTCAGAAAAAACGAAGACGAACCGACGTTGGGTCGGCGTGTTGTTACCTAGAGAAATGCTCGATGGGTTTTCTTCAAACGGACAGTAGAATACCGAACCCAAGATCTGGAATAGAGTCAGAAAAAAACCAAGATGAACCGACGTTAGAGAGGCGTTGTTACCTGTGGACGCTCGAGACGAAGTCTAAGAAGATACGGCGCGATACGGACCGAGGATCTGAAAAGAAATCAGTCAGATTGAAGACAGACCATACGCTGAAAGAGAGAGGGCGATGATTTGATAAGACGTCTACGAACGTCTACCTGTGCGTGGTCTCTGGAAAGTGAAAGCGGTTGAGAGACCAGTTACGTCAATTACACACCCTGCTTGCTTGCTGAACCACAAAGGCTACTATCTTTTAGTATGTATGATTTATACAGACTCTCTGGGCACATAAAAGCTTACAAATGTTCTGCAGAGAATTTACAAACTGTTCACACGGTGTGTGATGAGTTGTGCAAATAAATGCACTATAATTAGGGCGGTAAGGGCGGGAAGAATAAACCATTGATACTTGCATATTCAACTCTACTGGGCTGAATGGAGTGCGACCAATGATAATGATCCATTTCTGGTGTTACATCACCCAGCAGCCAACAACAACGCACAAATGTATAAATGGTGAGGTCATTATCCCATTAACCATTACAAAGGCAGTCACTTTTGTTGTTGTTACAGTGCACTACTTGGTTTGCGGCCTGTTGCACTTCACTACCTTTTGGAGCCTTGTCTCTAATTTGTGCAGCCATTCCCTGTTTGAGGCATCGCACCCTCCGTTGTACATGCTGAGGTGTTTGTGTGTTGTGTGTTTGGTTGAAAATGAATATTTCCTCACTCAGATCAATAAATTCCCTCTTCCCCTGCTTCTGCCATGAGATCGTCATAAGGGCACTCTGCCACGAGTGATTTTAAGAGACGCAGTGAAGTTATAACTCTGTTTTGCGCTCCCACCATCACGTGATCTTCAGATCATGAGATGTCTTGCTTTTGTTCACTGAAACCAAGGGGGAAAAAACAAAATGTGTTTCATACCTTGAAGCAACCGGATACAGTCATGCAGCGTGACGATCGCCCCTACATACCTCCTCATCACCCTGCCCCGTTTCGTCCTGCACCTTCTCGTCCTGCAGAACCTAAACCTATCAAGTAATTCGCCATCCTGGTTATACTTTTCCTGGATATCCAGGCTAGTCTTGAGTATCCTATATAAGCTCCTCACTCAAAACGTTCGTCTCTCGTCTCCAGATCCTTTCTGCCAGGGCGTCAGGGCTGTTTCTCGAATATTTTTGTTTTTGGAATTTGCATCTGGAAACTGCTCTTTGCGACTGTAGCAGCCTCGCGCCTGATCTGATCTGATCTTGCTTCATCAAAAGTGGACTCTACCACACGTGTAACTGAAGATATCAGCAATCTCAACTTCGATGGAGAGCCAATGGAACCACCAATTCCACTGCACCTGCTGTAGACATGACCAATTGGACAGAAGAACAGCACACTTTATGGATCTCTCGTTGAACGCTCGGATTACAATCATTTGTTTTCTGATAAACTCAATCTTATTTTCCAATTCCTTTTGCGTCTCTTCCAGCTGAACCTCCAAAGACATTGTCTTGTTTTTGCTCTTAGAATACATAAAAAAAGAAGATTCACCTGTTTTCCTATGGTTTACTCTGAACTCCAGTTTACTCATCTTCAATATCTACATCTTCATCTGTAACATCCCCTGAGTTCTCTGCAGCCTGCAGAATTTGTCTCCTGATTATGTTCCTTGTATCTTCATTCCAGGAGGTGGTCTTAACACTGTTGCTCTGTTTGTAATGAGAAAAAGTTGTATGACAGGCATTCAATTCTTTCTCATATGCTGAGTTTCTCAGTCCATTATATAGTACAATCTTATACTGTTCATATTTAGCATCTGGATCATCATACTGTTCAACACATTTTTGAAACACCTCAGGAGGTGTATATTTTCCCACACACCCTAAGAATTGCTTCTTAGGTCTGCTCATTGTGATGGTTCAGACCCATTTGTTGTGAATACTGTCAGACATAAGACCAAGTCTGTGAGAGATCACGGACGCACCAAATAATTGCCCCAATTACAACAGCCAGAGTTTCCCCAAATTTCCGACTTTCGAGAAACACGCCCTTTTCACGGAAACATTTCACCGGCTCTTTCCATGACTTTTATTGGACATTTCTACGTTCAAGAATGAATGATTTGAACACAATAAAATCACCCTTATCGGACCATTGAGAAAAAACAAGAATATACAAACCTAATAGCTCAAAAAAACGAGCACCTTTTTTTGCAACTACTTGCTGTCTCCTTTTGATTTTCTAGCAATCTTACATTTCACAAAGCCAAATTCTATCAACATTGATACATGTCATGTTGATTTGCAAAATCAGATCTGATAATCAGGTAATGGAACGAAATCGAAAGATCTTTGCTAATTGATTAGAGCAAATTGACAAATACAACAGACCGCGCATGTGCAGTCCTCATAAACTTCAACATATAAGAAAAGTTTATGTAAAATCAACAAAAAAATCAAAAAAAATCACAGAAATCCCAAATTGTTACTACCCGCGCGTGCGCAGACGCTCAATTTTGGCATATTTTTCTGTATTTTTTGCATGCTTCATTGATAATTTATGTCATTTTATGTCATATAATGTACCAACAAAGTTCAAACATGTAGATTACAGTTGATTTCAACAACTGAATTGAAAGTAAGTCGATTCTGACACAAGATTGAATTAGTAGTACCCAACACCTGGCTGAGAGACAAACATTTCTGGAAATAACATACACACTTTGTCATATCCTTCTAAATTGCATTTTGCTTCACCATTTCTGCATAAGAAAGCAACAAGGTTGTAAAACTTCTTTAATTACAGCCACTTTGGCATTTGCAGATTCCTACGCATTCTTGTTTTTTCTCAATGGTCCGATCCTTCAAGTCTCCCACATAGGAAGCAACCAGCAGTTGTCACTCTTCTTTATTCTACGGGGTCTAAGGACCTCACCATTGTGGCAGCTCTGTGGTGTATGGTCACCACATAAGAACCAAACAGTTCAATGAGTCTCTGTTTATAAAGAATGATTTCAAACCAAAGAAAGCCAAAGAGTTCCCTTTCAATGAATGAGCATTGAATGTGTTTCTTGGTTGCTGAGTTTTCTCTGAGTTTTCTCCGAGTTTTCCAATTTGTCAGTGATGTCAAATGTTGGGCACAACAAGCTCTCAGCATACCCCTTATTTACACAGCCCCTATGTGTGGTCAGGGTGCTGTGGCAGGCTGTGGTGTGCTGGGTGCAGACTGCAACAGATCTCTTGCAGTCTATTACGCGATGGGGAGAAGGGTCATTGATGTGTAGACCCAGTCCATGGGATCGTTCGACTCCTTCTGTTGATGAGATGACAGGAGATACTGCCTCCTGGTCGCATTGCAATCCCACCACCGGAGGAACAGAGAGTGTTGGTTTCCTCCTTCTGTTGATGACACGGATGAATGAGGTACTGTGGTGAGAAAAACATCCTTTCGTGCGGTTGCAAAAGCCTTCTTTCCAATTCTTACCCCTTTTGCTCTCAATGACTTCAATTTCTCATTGTCGTGACTACTGTCAGACATAAGACCAAGTCCGTGAGAGATCACGGACGCACCAAAAAATTGACCCAATTACAACGGCCGGAGTTTCCCTGAATTTCCGACTTTCGAGAAACACGCCCTTTTCACGGAAACATTTCACCGGCTCTTTCCATGACTTTTATTGGACATTTCTACGTTCAAGAATGAACGATTTGAACACAATAAAATCACTTCTCAAGTCTTCCACATAGGAAGCAACCAGCAGTCGTCACTCTTCTTTATCATTCTACGGGGTCTAAGGACACTCATAAGGTGATATCAATGACAGCCACATCTGTTGGTTTCTGTCCTTCTCGTCAGATCGTTGATCTGATTTTTGATGGCAGCAAACAACTTTTCGTATGATATGTGGGACTTCTTGCACTCTGCCACCTGTTTTGTATCTGCTGATCGATTCAATCAGGACCGATCATGACACCAAGGTCAATCACCATTCTGACCGAGACACAATTTGTGTACGACTTCTGACGGCAGCGGTTGATAGATCTCTTCTCAGTAGAAGGCATGGGTTGTGATGATGTGATCAGTTCAAAAAGAACAGTGCAGGCGTTGTCCTTCTTGGCCACCAACCGGAAAAATTGTTAGGTTACGATGATAATCGATCGGGAGATGACTATGACGATCCTATAGTTTTACGATATGATCTAGATTGATAATATAGATAACGAAACAAAAGATAAGAAGACTACGGGTTCTTCGTGAGGGTTGAAAGCTTTATTTAGCTATGCGGGATGAAGTCTACAACGAGCCGTAACAAATAATATTAATTAATATTATTAGTGCCCTCTTTTTATATGGCGATGCGCATCTCGCTTCAATTCATACCAATCCTCTTTTACTCTTTTTTCCTTTGTGCTCTATCCACAGATGGCGCGCTTCTTCGAGGAAGAGCGAACGGCCCAAACAGTCTACAACATCTCTGGTTTCGCCAACCTGCAGAGCAGTGGTTGGAGGAGTCCCTTCTGTTGGGGAATGGATTCCTGGTGAGATCATTATTATTCGCGACTTTCTCTCATTCTCGTCGGTTAAGGGTGCCAGCATCTTCAGTGGAGTGGAAGAAGAACGCGTCGTATTGAACGAACACACCGTTTGGAGTGGTAAGCCATCATCTTTTGTTTCAACTAAAAGACTTTAGGTGGTCCTTTTGACAACCCACAGTATACAGGGAATAATGATTCACCCAGTAGTGCGGGGAAGCACAAAGAGACAATAGAGATGGTCAGGAGATACATCGATAATAATCTCTCTGTGCCTGAGGAGTAAAAGGCTTCACATCGCGCCAATTGACAAACAGAAAGGTTATGCAAAGGAATGGAGGGTAGTTTCGATGATTACGGAAGTTATCAGACCATAGGGGATCTCCTCTTTCGTCTGGATAACGTGCCTCAGAGGTGGGCCCATCGACAGAGTGAATGCTAATCAGATAAGCGTGTATCAATATCGAAGAGATCTGAATTTGCAGAAGGGGATTGTCAGGTGGGAGGAACGATGGAGAGGGAGATGACCTACTCAGCTCCTCCTTCCTGCTCTCACCAAAGGGAGTGAAGGTCAACCGAGAATACTTCTGTTCTCATCCTGATGAGGTAATCATCTCATAGAAGTAATGATCACAACGAAAGGTCTGCGTGTTTCGCTTTACTACCAGTGGAGACACAAGTTTATTGATGAACATATCACTCAATATTCCTCTGAAGAAGAAGGAAGAGAGGTAATATCCTCTTGATCTCTGTACACAAATCGTGATCGAAGACAGGACTAGCTATCGATGCGAGAAGGGGGTGATGACCATGCGAAGCTATGCAACAAACAGCACTACCTCCTTACTCTATCAAGTGCGTATGCTTCGGTGAAGATATCTGATGTATCACAGGTACAAGCCTCCGTGTTGACCGGTGGCTTGCCTGGAGAATGCTCAGGAACATCAGTCATCATCAACAACCCAAGAGACCTCCTCATCGTTCTATCTGCTGCCTCTGACTATGATCCTTCAAAAGGTGGTTCAACATCTCTATGAATCGCCGAGAACATACCCAAACGACAGCCATGAGCAATGTACATCATATCAGTGAAGGGATCTACAGGTGATACAGAGAATGGTTTCACCTTCAGAGGAGAGGACCCCCAAGTGAAGGTATTCAGAATCGTGGTTGTGTTTCTCAATCAGACAGATCCATCAGATCTTATCTGCTGTATCAAACAAAACATTCGAAACATTGCGTACGAGGCACGAGAAGGATTTTTCACGTCTGTACAACAGTTTTCAATTGAAATGGAATACAGCCGAAGAGGATATTCCCACGGACGATCGAGTGAAAAGATATCGAAACAGCACCAGAGACAACACGCTGGAGTTACTCCAATTCAACTTTGGAAGATATCTTCTCATCAGCTCCTCTCGATCTGGCACTCTTCCCGCCAATCTCCAAGGTCTCTGGGCAAACGACCTCAGTCCCGCATGGTCTGCTGATTACCACACCGATATCAATCTGCAGATGAACTATTGGATCGCTCACTCCACCGGTCTATCGTGAGGACGGATCGGATGACACTCGAATAACGAGAGCAGAGAGACTTTCGAGCCGGTAGTGGATTATATCACACAAAATTGGCTGCCTAGGGGAAGAGAGACCGCAAGAATTCACTACAACAGTTCAGGATTTGTCGCTCACGAAGAGTTGAATATTTTTGGATCTACTGGTCCCAGATGCTGCGGTGGATTTGCCATGTAACAATTGATCCGTTTCACCTTGTGATTCAATCATCAGTTATCCTCTGGGAGCGACGTGGATGATGTCCTATCTGTGGGATCACTTCGATTACACGCAAAATGACTCCGTGTTGAAGACAAGGATCTTCCCTCTGTTGAAGGTGTGATGATGGTGATAATCGGAACCATCTGATCGTGCACAGGAGAACGTTCGATTTTGGGTGAGATATATATGGTCAAGAGAATAGACTGACGAGAGGAGATGGATTATCTATCACCCGATGAGGTATCTCGGGATGGTACGTTGGTTCATTACCCCTGTCAGTCACCCGAACACGGAAACATCACTTTCGGTTGCACTCACTCTCAACATCTGATTGGGGAAAGCTTTCATAACCTGCTGAAGGCTAACCAGGTCAGTAAAGCAGAAATATGAGTCTCATTGAATGCAGATCCTCAAAGATGAAGATGAATCGTTCTACAAGAGGGTCAAAGACAAGTTGAAGAAATTAGACAAAGGGCTGAGAATCGGACGTTGGGGACAGCTACAAGGTGAGGAAGCATTGTGGTGATGAATCAACAGTACAGAATGGAAGGAGGACTGGGACAGCCCCAGTGATACACACAGACACGTCTCTCATCTGGTCGGTGTATGGCCAGGTTATCTGGTTAGAAATTCAGAAGAAAAGTACATGAAAGCCGCGGAGGTGTCGCTGATTGCTCGGGGTGATGGAGTGGGAGGAACAGCTGCTGGATGGGAGAAAGTGTGGAGGGCTGGTCTGTGGGCTGCGCTCAGAAACTCTTCTCAAGCTCACAAAGAACTCTCTCTGACCATTCGCGATAACATGAGGCTCAGGTGACCGAATGAGAACGAGACTGTACACATTATCTGATTTTTTACAGTCTCTTGTCTTTATATGTCCCCTCAATCTTCCAGATCGATGCAAATCTGGGTGAGGATGATTCTATATACACTTCTAATTTCGACCAGGTTATCCTGCTGCTGTATTGGTGATGAAATTATAGTGATGGAAGTGATGATTGAGTGAGAGCAGGCCACTATCTTCCAAGATCCGGATCATAACTATTTAGGCCGCGACTCAGCTTATTTCATATTACTCCCAGCATTACCAATTGAATGGCACAACGGAGAGATTTCTGGAGTACAAGGCAGAGGAGGCTATACCTTGAGTTATACTTGGAAAAAGGGACAAATCCGAACAGGGATACATCTGGACGCTCGAAAAGTAAATAAGAGACAACGTGTTCAAGTGGAATCAGATGCTCTGGCATATCATCAAGTTCAGGTGGGACATTTGAATGAATTCTTGGATTAGGATGACGACAGCAGGTGAAATGCAATGGACAGATAAGATCACTGGATCACACAGGTAAGGTAGTGTCCTTCCTGTGTGATCCCATGGATCAGTGTATTCTATCCTTACTGTAAGAATACAGACTGTTTCCCTGTTGTGCAGAAAAACTGTTCTACTTGCTCGTTTGTGTCAATTACGTATTGAATACCATTGGTAGTAGTTATTGGAGGAACAGTCATATGATGGACCCCGTTCAACGGTCTCCAGAAAATTCCGCTGAATCCAACTTGGAATCTTTTGGCGGGGGTGAATATGTCGAAATTCTTATCGTTATTTTCTTCGTCTCACCAGAGCAACAGTGTTAAGACCACCTCCTGGAATGAAGATTCAACATTTACCTAAGGGTATCAGAGAGTATGTGAGTAGGAACCCTGCAGATTTCAAAGATTACCTTGATGAGATATCAGCTGAAACAAAGTATCTCAGCACTATAAGCAGATTAGTGAAGAAAGAGAATGATCCAGATGCAAGGAACATAATCAGGAGACAAATTCTGCAGGCTGCAGAGAACTCAGGCTCAATCCACAGGCTGAATTGAACACACTGAGGAAGCAGAAGAGAGAGTAATATAAGAGGTGGAATGTAAATCATCCAGGCATAAAGAACGATCTGGTTTGTCCAATCTTTGGCTGGCCTGCCATGAGAGTTCTCTAAAGTGATGTGGCGTGGTCAGTTTCATATTATACATTATGATGTTCCACACCTCTGAGCCTTTAGCTTGTTCTGTTCTGTACAAAAAAGAGGTATTTGAAACATGCAAAGGTTTTATTTTCTTTCGTGAATCTTTGAAAGGTCAGGACCAAACAATAGAGAGCCAAGCTTGTTATAAGCCATGTTGAGCTTATATCTCCAATCAAGAAGTTTGCTGTTTAGATTAAGCCATCATTCAGATAGAGATTACTCTCACCTTGAGTTGATAGAATTATACAACCACCAAGCACCATACCCATCAATGATGGATGTAGATTTGCTTCCTCTTTCAGTGATCTGATCAGTGTATCCCACGTATTCGAAACCACCTAGTTGTGTTAGGGGACTCATTTGTATAGAATAGCACCTAGGTGTTTGTATCTAAATGGATGAATTTTTGAATGGGTGAGCTTCTTCCAGTCTCCAATGTTTCCTGATGATGATCTTTGGCAACATTCCCTCAACGACATGTCTCACCTTGATGCTGCTTTTCCAACACAAACGTGAGGAATTCACTTTCATCAATCTTTCTGTCCTTGTTTGTGTCCATGACTGCCATGAATTCTTCTATCTCTCTCTGTATGTGTTAGCTTTCTTTTTCTCTCTTCTTAGACAAACTTTAGATGTGTTCAATCCAAGCTTGCGAAGGCCTTTCTTGATCTCTTTCCACTCCAAATAACCGGTTCCATCTTCATCGAGCTCTCTGAACAGCTTCTTGACATCACTCTCCTTGAGGACACTGTTCAGCGCCCCAGCTAGATATTTGCCCTTCTTTTCTCAGTATCATTGAACACGATATTCTGCACCTGTTGTTGAGCAGTCTGTGCCGTTGCTGGGAAACAGGTGAGGATGGAGTCCACACGAACAAGTAGCTCGTGAAATTCATCGGGTGACAAGAGATTGTCTTTGTTTGTGTCTCCTACGAGCAGTTTATCTTTGCAAATGAGCTGCACAATGTCACCTGTCTTGAATAGAGTCTCACTGGCGTGTGCGTATCCCAACAATTGGGGATACTTTCGAGAATATCTCTTATACAACTCTTGAAACTCGGTCTCATCGATTGTTCCTGTGCTCAAATGAACAGATGATCCAACCATCAAAAATGCACACCATCCTTATTTTGGTCTAAATCTTCGAAGATCTGGTCCCACTGCTTCAAGATATGCTTTTGGTCTAATGTGCTACATTCCCCTAATGCATATATGTTCTGAAATCCCTTCACTTGTTGCCACTCGTTTGTGACGAGAGCTCTCTGATTACTTTGTTTCTCTGGATATGGTCATCAATATGTTGTGGTCTCGGTACATACTTGATAGAGACATCAATTGTTTTACAACAGAAACAGGTGCTGAGCCAGCAAATGACACGCACAAGTTGTAGTCGATTGTTTTGTTCCCCTCAAGTTTGATTTGTTTGGGGTTGACCTGTCATATTCAACCCCTTACAAGGATCAGCCTCACCTGCTGAAGAGTCCCCTTGACCAGATGGCATCTATCCCCGTTTAAGGACTTCAGCACGTTGTTCTTGTCTTTCACAAGTCAAAGAAGATGAAATGCATCTCATCTTATGGTGATAAGGATACAGTATTGGTTGATCTTGGTATCGTATACATTCAGTATGGATTCATCCTCTGTGCCGACAACATGTATCCTGCTCTTGTTCTTCAACTTGGGGTAGTTCTTCTCCATCTGCTCAACAAAACCTGTTCTCCAATGAGTGTATTGATTCGTTTCGTCTGCTCACTGTCCAATGAACTAGCAAAGTTGATCCCTGCTGCGTTGGTCCCAACAACCACGAACGTCAACAATCTCTGTACCTCCTATCCACAATTCACGTTGTGAATATCACTGAAATCTCACCTTCTCCTCCAATCCTGGTGTGCTAGCTGCCTCATAGGATTGCATGATCTTCGTACGAATGTTGTATGCATCTGTTCGAGTCAATCGACTGGAGAGGGTGTGTCATCACCTGACGCTGTCTTCAAAGAGAGTGAGTTCTCTTGGATTCCCTTGATGCTAGGTGTTGAAAAGGTGGATCCTGTGCACAAGACCAGGGTATCATAATCCACCGTGCTCTTTCTCCCGTTGACCACGATTTGGATGTTGTTCTTGTCGGGGTTTATGCTCGCAACCATTCCCTCAATGCATTTGACTTTCTTTTGTCCCCATAGTCTTAGCAACACTCGGATTGGAAGTGCAGCCCTAATTATGATGAATACCCGTGCTAGCATTGCCTCAGTCTACTTACACAGAGGAGGACACATTTCCGAAGGTGAGATCGTAGAGTAGAGGAGTGTAGACAAAGTGGTTGTCGGGAGTGATGAGGATAACCTCATAGCGGCGTGTGCTGATGCTCTTTACAAAAGACATTCCTGCAAAACCACCTCCTACAACTACAACCTATTTCCTCTCAGTCTCTCGATCTTCCATTTGACCTTCACCTTCTTCTTTTCGTCTTCTTCGCCCAACGTATTTTGCTTCTTTTCTACCACTCCATCTAATAAAGTCAATTATTCGCACGTAAGAGGCTCAGTGGGCATACCAATCATCCAGAACCCTAAGCTGAGGACCGCAGTTCCTGCGAGGAGACCCACTAAGATACTCCATCTCTGCTGCCTTCCTTTGTTGATAGGAACAAGCGGATCGTGAGTATTACCACTGGAACGCATTAGAAAGGTAAATTAATGCCGGCTTACGTGGAAGAATGGCGGCTATGTTGAGAGACGATGGGTATACAAGCTCTCGTGAATCCACACGGTTTGGAAGGTATAGTTTTGCACAAAGATCTCCATGTCGAATTCTGTTTAGACAGAAGCGCCGAGCAGCGAAGCATGCCGCCGTTTTTTGTGTGTTTGTTTGTTTTTGTTACTCGTTTACAACGATGACCGACCCACCACAGCCAACCCCTCAAGAGAAGGACAAAGCGTTAATTGAAGCCCAGCAGAGACTATTTGCGTGTCTGGAAGAAACCCTGAAAGTTGATTCTTCCATATTACAAAAGGAAAGGACTCATACTCACCCGCCTGCTTTCACTGTGGTACAATGGCGCCTCATTCTTACCGAGAATTCGATCACATCTAAGATGTGCAAAAATCTCTTTTTGAAGGATAAGAAAGGTGACCTCTCATGACATTCCATCCACTGATTTGGTCAGACTTTCTGTATCTCATAATAGCCATGGAAGACACCGTAGTAGACTTAAAGGTTGTCACCAAAGTAATGACCATTCGGCGGTTCGATCATTGAAGTTCTGCAGATGTTGAAGTTACCCAGCGGTTGTCTTAGGTTTGCTCCTGACGAGCAGTTGAGGTCGGTGCTCGGTGTGGAGAAAGGATGTAGGTACAATTGTTGTCAACACAACTGAGAATCTCAGCTGTATCCCCACTGGCCTTGATTCAAGACAGAGAACACCGTGTCCTGGTTTTGGTAGATGAGCGTATATTCGAAGAGAACGGAGAAGAGATGCTGTGTTTCCATCCACTGTCCAATCGTTACACGATGCTGTTGACTGGAAGCGAGATGAAGCGATTCCTCAGTTGCACGGGAAATGAAATCAAGACGGTAAAGCTCGACCCATCCAGTTCTTTATCGAGTTCAATGGATCTGAATAAATAAGGACGATGAAAATTCATGCATTCTTAGCGATCAACAGCAACCCAACGGGTGTGATGACATGATCATCGATTCGCTTCTGTTCATTCTCCATGAAAGAGGTCAAGACCTGACTCTGTGAGCGGCATGGAGATGAGAATAGAAGGTAGCTCACCTGTGATGATTTGGGATTATCATCCAGACCCATGGCGAGGAAATGATAGAAGTAGGGTAATCCACCCCGAACCTAGCGAGTGAGAGGAGCACTAGAGAGGACACACCTCTACAGAGGAAGGACCGTAGATGGTCTTGAGGTGATTGATGAGAGCATCCCCAGAGACCAAGTTCAGCTCTTTATCCCCGCTGTAGAATCTGTGCCACCTCTCTTCGTAATCAATTCCCGCGCACAATTGAACGCTGGCTGGGCTATAGTTTGTTGTCGCTTCTTTTTCTGAACTTTGCGAGCTGTCTTGATCAGAATGGTCCACCTCCATAGAAGCACCTCGTGAGACCTCCGTTGGGTGAGCCCTCAGAAATGTCACCCTCCTGAACTGTGGACTGGTTCCTCCTGTGGCTGCCCCGTAAAGATCTGCTTTTGTGAGCTCACACCTCCAGATGATCTTCGTATCAAGACTGTTCTTTGTCATGGAACTCACCCAAATAAACTCCCAACTGTATCCGATACTGATTTAGAATTCTTCTTGTGTCCCGGTCGTTTAGGTTTGGCGTTACTTGTCTCTGAGCTGTGCTTCAGCTGTCGATGATTGAGCATAAACTATGATCTCAGAGATTCACCTCTTTCTCCTGCTTCTGCTTCAGATGTGGGGAATAAGGCCATTTGAAGATACTGCTCATCTCCAGCAAATCCATTGATTCAAAAAACCATCGATAAGTCTCCTTGTCTGCTTTGTGATTCCAGGACAGTTCTTCGGATATCATATACCCTCCTTCCTTCAACAGCATCTTTGACCGAATGATCACCTAACGTCAATCTTAGTGCTAAATCCGATTTATTCTTCAGAATTGACTCCTCACCTCTGACAAGGGCTTGGCTGTCCTCAGTGATTCCTCAAAGATGATGGCATCGAACAGTCGATCGTTTTGGAAGCTCAAGAGGTTGCCCTCCACCACATTCACCCCTGG